>BLKR01015308.1:0-84160 GCA_011170035.1 Teleogryllus occipitalis | reverse complement strand
AAGATCAAATAAAGAAACTGAACCCAAAGATTACAATCAACCAGCAAAAAAAAATGTAAGTAATGAATTTTAGAGCACAGTAGTCTGAATACAAAAATATTACTTTGTTTTCTGTTTTAGTATATACATGAAGTTTTGGAAAAGACTGCAATTGGGAAGTCTGTTATCGCTCTTCATGGTAAACGTGGCTTGGATAACAGCTCTCGTTGCACGCTAGCTGAGCTTGTTATTTATGCAGAATATGGAGCCAATACAAATACATTGTAAGAATGTTGAAAATATGCATTTATAAGTCTTACAGCTTTTTTCCTCAATTGGTTTTAGTAAAGTGATTGTTAATTAAATTAGTTATAAATTATTATTATTATTATTATTATTATTATTATTATTATTATTATTATTATTATTATTATTATGGTTTTGAAGTGGTAAGAAAGGAAGGAAGCATTTTAAAAATATGCATTAGGAAATTCATTGAAACTGGAATATTTTTTTCTTGCAGAATCTCCAAACCGAGGTTTTTAGAACTGGCAAATTTGATAGTTCAATGTTTTTCTGGTGAATTTCAAGTAAGTTCAGTTGTTGTTAATGGATTTGAAGGAAAATACTGTTTCTTGTAACCTACTCTGTGCAGGAGACTTACTACATTCCATCAAGTGTGAGGGGGAAGGGTCGTATAGCTTCAGGGAAGCTGTATGATGCATATACGAATTTAAACAAAACTCTCAGGGAGACAGAATTAAGAAATTGCCTTAGTTTTTTTGCCTCTTCGTCACCCTCTTCGGGTGTATACAGTTCTCCATCTCTTCCTACTTTTCCATCTCAACTAGAATCACAAGAAGGTGGGAGGAAACATTGTTATATTCAGTGATAACCATTGCTGTTAGATAATGTAAAGGTGTTTGGTATCTTTTCTAGATTTTGATGTTCAAAGAAAACAATTTGGATAAAAGATACATTTCATTTTTGCACAAAATCATTGGTTTTATATAGTGAGGTTTATTTTAATAGGTTGATATGATTTTTCATTTAATGTATCATTAGAGAGATTTGCTTGATTTGTTTAATTATTATTTTTACCAAAGTTTTGCACTAAATGTGCATAATAATCAAATGTAGAAACTATTTTTTTTATATCTTTTTATTAGTGTTCAAAACAAATAGATTTGTTCTATGATTATGTAAAATTATAACGTACTTAGTTGATTTATTTTAAAATTAGAGTATGAAAAATTTTTATAACTTTAATGAGTAAAATAATGGAATATGATACTAATTGAGAGTCCATTTGTCACTTATAATATTGTGTACTTTTACAGTCCTATTTGATTTTTGAAGTATTGGATAATTAAAAGTGTTATGGAGTTCGATTCTGCTATTTTGCTATTTTATCATTATTGTGTCATGCTATTTTATTCAAATGTAACATAAATTGTTTTACGTTTCATCTGAATAAAATAGCACGAGATGGCAGAATGTGGAACTCTATAACACTATTAATTGCATGGTTGTCCAAAAAATAGGCACTGCAATAGTATGCAATATCAAGTAATGGAAATATAAGGTACTTAGGTAGAAATATGATCTCTTTTAGGATCATTGCATTGTTATCCCACGAGTACAAAAAAAATTGCTTATACACAAGAAGTTTAAAAAAAAAATTAATTTTCTTTTCCAAAATTGGATTGTAAAATTGTAGACTTTATTTGGTTTGTAAGAATCATATGGATTACGAAGCTCTTTTAATTCTAAAATAATATCCTGACACAATTTCCACTGTTAGGAATGGTTTTATGCTAAGGAAAGGTCTTGAATCCTCAATTGAGATTTGGGAAAATGATTAAGTCTTGGTAATTGGGTTTCAGTTAAAATGAATGAGAACCTTTTTAGATGAGTGTATTGAATGTTTTATGTATGTTTGCGTGTTATCACAGATTCATGTTGATTTTTTAAACTAATTTGTCATTTTATTTAATATAGGAAACTAAAACATGCAGCAACTGTCTCTGAAGGTGAGTATTTGATACTAAATGTATAATAACAGCCTAAAGTTCATTTTAGATAGAATTAATAAATTTAAATTTAAAAAATTAATAAATCTAATACTACTGAGAAGAGAGTGTTAGGAGATAAAGACCTGCAATTTATTGAAATCAAAGGATTAGAGTAAATAGTGAAATTGAAAAGAGATTTGAAGAGAATAATCAACCTTCAGGAAAGAATGTAGGTAATGAATTTTAGAGACTGAAATCCAACAATATTTTTTCTATTTTCAGCTTGTGCAATTACATTTTGAAGAGCACTCTTAAAGGGAAGTCTTGCAGGTGAAGAAAGGCCTACCTTATCTATTTAATGGTGGTTAGCAAAATTGTGCAACTGCATATTGTGATGTACTTCCAAAATTGGCATATTAAATTTTAACTGTTTTCAGATTATTGGTGGCTTGCAGAAGATTGGAAGCACAGTTCAGTGCATTTACAATTAATACAATTAACTATAGTATTATTATCATAAAAAAACTACTTATTGTATTTGTGTTTGTATAAGCATATTTTTTGGGTTGAGTATATATGACTTGCAATCATGCCTGTTTGCCCAGAATGCAGGAATACCTTTAACGGTATAAATAGTTTATATATGCATCTGACCATTGGTCACAGTATTGATAGAAACAGTACTTTTAGATGCCATGAACATGCTTGTTTTCGTGTCTTTTCTTCCTGGCCTTTGTACCAGAAACATTTATTATTGAGGCATTCAGCAACTCTAACTTCTGAAAGTGTTGCAGATGTGAGAAGCAATCCTGTAGACACAAATCCATGTTCCTCTAATCAAAATCCAAATGCTCCCATGGAAGATGCAGGAAATCTTTATCCTCTAGAACCTGATCCTAAAGACTCTCCATCATTGCACGATATTGTGTTGAGTTTTTCAACTAAATATTATGCAAATAATCAACTTCAACAAATTTTTTTTTTTACAAATATTGAATTATTAATTTAATTTTTAATGCATATTTTTTGATGATTTGTTACTAGTTTGAATATTTATTTGGATATGTTCACAATTGTTTTTACTTCAGAAAGCTATGTTGAGTTTTTAATAAAACTTTATGATTTTGGAACATTTATTATTGTTTGGGATTGATGTTAAGAAATGTTAAGATTGATGAAAGCTATTTTCTTTTGTAATTCATATTTTTTCTTTAAAAATGTTTACATTTTTACCTGTCTTGCTAAAAGGACAACTAAACTTTTTTGACTGGACTATTTTGAACTTCATTAAACACTGAGGGCCCTTCAAGTAATAATAACAAGTTCAATGAAATAAATTAATAATATACATAAATTCAATGAATTTTAATTTGATCTCTTTATCATATTTCGTGTTCTAAAGGAGTAAGCACTCCATGAAATATTTTTATTAAGGAGGCTATGGGCTTCTTTCAAAATGTTAATGTGCACACATGTATGATTTTTACTGTGTGAGAAAATTTATTGCATTCTGAGATGCAAAACTGGTATCTTACTTTTCAGGATCTGTTGAAACTGAAATAACCTAAATAAGTTTGTCTTCATTATAATATTTTTTTTGTGAACTAGGGCACTTATGAGCTATTACTTGTTGCTGTGAATCATTCATTATGAAAATGTATAAAAAGATAATGTAATTAATTGTTTCAAATATAATATAGCACTTATTTCTTTGTATGAATCTAATGTTTTTTGTTTTGTTTTTTTCCACATCAATTTCCCAAATTTATCTATTTCAAATTACTTTACATTTGTTCATATTACTGTTTCTGATTTTCATGCTAACAAAACTTGGCATATTAAAGTAATTGAGTTTCAATGTATTAATTTATTTGGACCGTAGTCTCTCTTAAGTCATGTGCAACTTGTGGCATACAGCTATAAATATGTGAAGGTTAAAATGAATAAATTAGTTTCATGAAATGTAAAAGTTTTTAACCTTCACATATTGATGGTTGTGCACCACAAGCTGCCAATGACTTGGTAAAACAAGTGACCAAAGAAATAAATTAAGTCATATTTAAAAATACTCTATAATATTGCTGAGTTTTGATTAATTTTGTTTTGTTTTTGTGGAGTAAAAGTCTTAAGAGAGTTTACTTGTTGCTACTAAATGTTAGGAGTGAATATATTTAGCAAATTAATTTAATGAAATTATTTCAGATTTAATTTTTATTTATCTAATTCTATCCAGTAACTGCTTTTAGGGTCAAGTTTTCAAAAATTTCTTTAATTGAAGTGGTATCACCTATTTTCATATTTCTACTTCTTTTTCAGTTCAATTTTTTAAAATGTAACACTTTCTAGAATCAAATTTATTTACACTAAATTTCATGGAAAATTTGAATTTTGAAATTGCCTATACTCGTGGTTTTAAATTTTCTTTCTTACAGGCATGAATTTATACATTTCTGCAAAATTTTATAAATTCTTGACTAAGCAACATAACTATTTAAAACCACGTATAAAACAAGGTAAGCAGCACTAGCAAACAAGGGTTGAGGCAAATAATTCCATTTTTGCTATAAACATTTACGTAGGAACTGTAGCTCTAAAATATGGGCTGTGAAACCTCTCACCGAAGTTCCGAGAGCATCAGCCAGGAACTGCAAACATTTTGTGGTTCAGGACCCTACGTGGACAAGGGAATCACAAGACAGAGCGGTGGTTCAGGGCTCCATAGAGCTCCACACACGGCACCTTCGGTGCGTCAACCACAAAAATAGATGGGCCAAATTTTACTATTAATTCTGGGTGGGAGAACCATTTTTCAATGTAGGGCAACCAGTTCTTTTTTTCAGTGTAGGTTGGCTGCAAGGGGGCGCCAGGTGACGGTTCGTGGGGCAGATGAGACAAGTCACGTGACGCACAACCCGATGCGTGATTGGCGGGGAGCCACCGCATCACCATGACGGGAGGGGGAATGGCGCGTGCCATAAATAGGGAGATAGGAGCTTCCTCGGTTTTCTATTTGAAAATTCTTCGGTGAGCGAGCTTCTGCTATTTCTGAGCGAGTTTCTTCATAGTCGGAACTTCCTCGCTTCTGGTTCGGCTTCTCTAAGTGTCGCGTCACCGTATGGCTGCCGAGTGCCGCGATCAGTGTCTCGCGCTGAGGCGTTAGCCGCCAAAGACTGTTACAAGCGTGAACGTAGACGCGTGTACGCACGCAAGCGTGTCCGCCCCACATGTGCGGGCGCCAGAAGCAGCAACGAAAGACGGAGGGCGCCTTCCCTGAGGCATCGCTCTCGCCACGCCGCCACTTCAGCGAGTTACGAGGAAGATCCGGCGTCGACTGGAATTGACTGCGCTGTCGCTATTCCGAACCCTCGCTTCCACCGGAGACCACCATCTACCAGCGCCGGTCACGGAGCATTTTGTTTGAGATCGCCAAATGGGGCAACCGCACACAAACATTTAAAAGGTGGAGAGAAAGACGGTCGAGCGAGAGTTACGAGAGAGGAGTAGATCGTAAGAGCGCAGTAGGCGTCAATTGTGATTTAGCAGTGATAATGATGTATGGGGCATAAGTGTTTGTTTTGGGTGGGTACTAGAATAATTAAAGCCATATTCCTTATATAATTAGATAATTTAATGATAGAAAACCAGAATTCAGTACATGCATGTCTCCCGAATCCTCTGCCAGATACTATAAGAGGCTACGCAGGTGAGTTCTCACTACCACTGGCAGCCGGGCAAACAGCCAGCCCACGTTGGACAGGGCAAAAGCTCACAATATTCCAATCAAATTAATTTCAAATCACTGATTTAAACCATAAATATTAATTTTACTTTCTCCCTTCTGCTTACGCAGTAGAAAGTATTGTAATGTTTCAGGAAAAAGCGGTGAATTGTCGACAGAAAACCTCTTATTGGCGCACCCTGGTAATGAAACAATGGATCAATCAAGTTCCAACTTAGTAAATTACTTCCTCTAACATATTCTCTGGTCATACTCCATGATTAGTGAGTCCTATACCGAAAAATCGATTGACAGCAAAACGTCTGTCCGCCTGTCAACAACGCTAACACCTACATTGTAAGCACAATTTTCACCAAAATTGATATTCCTCAATCGATCTTGATCTCGAGGACCCTTAATTTGAATCATACTTTAATTTTTTGAGGGTGATTTTTTGAGAGTGCAGATTTCATTTTCGTTAAAATTCCTGATTTTTCGGAAATTGTAAGAGTTTACTTTATCGGCGTTTTCCTACTAATGAAGACAACATAATTTTTTTCTTAATAAAATGTGTTCATCAAAAAAAATCTTCAAATAAGATCCTGTTCAATTTTTCGAAAACATGAGTATTTTCTGTGTAAGTCTGCGTCAAACATAGGCAATCTTTAAATTTTAAACAATTACTTTCTCAGAAACAATTCTAAGTTTTTTCTTTAAATATTTTTCACGTGTGTAGCAAAGAACAGTAAAGAAAGCGATGCTGGTTTCATTTTCGGCGCACTCTACGTATTCTCGGAAATTGGAGAATACAATTTTGATGGTGAATTCGAAATTCGAAAATAGTAAATTCGAATTTCACGTGTTTCGTTTGACTCAGTTCGCAAAATGGTAAGACGGCGGTTTCAAATTACATTCGAATGCTTCTCATTGTCGCCGGTCGCGATGGTCGAAAGATATAGATAAAATTCTTACGAAAGGTTGTAGATTTAAGGAAGATAATACAGTCCACTCCGGTTATAAATAACTCGGATACAGTATGTATGTGATGTGTGTATATGTGTGTGTGTGTGTATATATATATACACACACACACACATATATATACACGTGTGTGTGTGTCTAGCACCAGTGCCACAAATTCCAATCCTATGAAGCTTGAGAGGAAGAAACGTTAGCATGAAATGTAAATATTGAATTTTTCCGTTCGTGCTGTTAATATATTTTGCTAAGTCTCTATATTAATACAGTCGATCATTGTGGAGAAATTCCATTTAATTTTGACATCATCAGATATAGTGAACCTCTGAAATAGTGTACCAAAAATGTTAGTCCGAAGAAGTTCACTATAACCGGAGTCGACTGTATATTTAACGTAGAACTAACAAATACATTTAACACGTTTTCATGGTTGATTGTGGTATTCAGACAGCTAACTTCGAAGTAATCGAGGCGAGCTTGTGTAAAATATTCTTTCTTTTCTGCACAATGTGCTCCAAATAATGTTACAGTTAAATTTATTCATTTTTGTCTCATTTGTTAGTTATGTTAAAAATGTTCCTGGCTATTGAAATGAACGCAGATATGCACTACAGGCGGTTCATTTGAATATGGTTGAATTGGACTTCAAGTTATGAGTACGGCAGAAAACACAATATTTCAATATTACGAAACTCTTTCCAATACGAGAAATTATATGCTATTGTAGCACCTCTAGTTTAAATTTATTTATGTTTGCAATTCGATTTTTTAAAATTTGCTACTTACAATAACGTTTGTGTTTAATTTTGAATAATGAAATTATGAATAAAAAATGAAATACATTGCGGTATATTGGTGTCTTTTTCCGATTTTGAGTTTTTATTGCCTTCTTTCCCGCTTTTTTTTTAAACAAATCCTGCCTTTTCAGGCATCTAAAATGTAAGTTTTTGATGCCTAGGGGTCAGTCCCTTTTAATTGGTATAGAATTTAATAAATTGGTCGCTTGACCATCTCGAAAAAAATTCATATTTTGTACATAAATTTCATTATGTTTTGGCTGTTGAAAAAAATTTTAATTTATTTTCATTGTATCTGGTTTATAAGTGGCGGCCATTTTTGTTTTAGGCCGTGCGCCATTTTTTGCGTTTGTAGACATTTACTCTTTTGTAAACTACTCAGCTCTGGGTAGTTCTAGTATTCTAGAATAAAAGGCATTGGATTCGGTATACTCTGTCCTACAAATCTAAGTATTGTTTATCTACCTTCTGTTTTTATTTGAGAAATATTTGCAACCAAATCTATGGAACGAAAATGAACCAAATTCGATTTTCAGATACTTATTTCTCATAGAAGGAATAGAATCTCAGCCTTAATTTTTTCTGTGTTTTTACACATAACAGTATAGTTGCTGTTGGTACGATATCATTGGTAAGTAACGTACCCCTTAAAAATTACACCCTCTTAAAAATTGGAATTTTGGATTTTTTCCAATTTTTCAACTATCTCTCTGTTGGGGGACTAGATAAAAATCTGAAAATTGCACACATACTAGATCGTTATGATACCAAACTTCATTAAAATTTTCAACTTTTATGGAACTGGAAGTATATTTTAAAAAATTGTAAACTTTTGCAAAAAAAAAAGAGGGGGGGTTCATTTCCACATTCAGGATACGTTGTGACAAGTAGTAATTGTATTATTTTGAAGCTATTTTAAACTAAAATCTATTTTGATTGAAAATAATTAATCATACTTTATTACTAATAAACATAAAAGTTACCTAATATATTTTGGATATTACTTTACTTTAAATACAAACTTACATCTTGACATCAATGTTTGTAATTGAAAATATGGTCATTTTGATGTTGGAGGATGAACCGGATAATACACAAATAGTTTATTAAAGATAACAAATAAA
This sequence comes from Teleogryllus occipitalis, assembly GCA_011170035.1. Lineage (NCBI taxonomy): Eukaryota > Metazoa > Arthropoda > Insecta > Orthoptera > Gryllidae > Teleogryllus > Teleogryllus occipitalis. The sequence goes on along the minus strand of BLKR01015308.1, from coordinate 75,549 downwards.
TTCATAGTTTTGTTTATTTTTCGCGTTTAAATTTGCGATACTGCTTATTATTGCTGAACGTTTCTTCAGAGATACGGACGATTGCACAGTACTACTTATTAATTTATTTGATATCTTTTATAAACTATGTTTATTATCCAGTTCATCTTTTAACATCAAAATGACCACATTTTCAATTACAAACAGATGTCAAGATGCAAGTTTGAATTTAAATTTTAAAGTAAAGTAATACTCAAAATATATTAGGCAACTTTTTTGTTTATTAAAAATAAAGTTTAATTAATTATTTCCAATCAAAATAGATTTTAGTTTAAAATAGTGTTGGTGCAGAATGGCACAGACTTTCTTGTTCTAGTTAGTTTCCTAATCTGTTTCGTCTGAGCTAGCTTTTCGATTTACCTCTCTTCCCAGATGCGTCCCATTGGTGTTTAAAAGACATTTTTCTCATTTCCTCAATTTTTTTGGTCCTCCAGATGCAGAATCGAACTTGTGCTACATCAGCACGTATTTTGCGCAACTATTTTACTAACTTCTGTAAATTTCGAAAATTCAGTGTTCAATGAAAATTATAGCTGCACCTTTTCTAAGTGTTCTTTGCTCTATCCGAGGAAGTAATAGCAAGAAAAAATTAGAATCAGTTTTTGAGAACAAAAATTTTAATTCTCTTTACTTTAAGTAAACATTGCGAGAAAACTACTTGTCTTATCACTTTTCTGCGTCATAAAATATTAAAAATTATAATATGCATTTATTTTAGGCATTAATTTCGCAAAAACGTCTCGTTTTTTCAAAAAAGGAACAAAATCTTATTTGAAGAACTGTGTTTTGAACAGATTAGAATAAGAAAACGAGGTGGCTTACCAAATTGCCCAGTTTCCTTCAAACAGGTCATATTTCTTATATCTGCTACCCTAGCACATAGAGATCCGTGGAATAGTTTCCGAAGAGAGACGAAGCTTCTGTAAAAAACGCTCATTTAGCTTTCTGTTCATTTTAAAATTAATGTGTGGTAATGGAGGAGTAGCCAATGTCTTATATTTTAACAGAAATAACTTTTTTCTTTCATTGCAAGCAAAAAAAGCAGAAGCGCTTACAATCTCGTGTGTGTGTGTGTGTGTGTCTCTCTCTCTCTCTCTCTCTCTCTCTATATATATATATATATATATATATATATATATATATATATAAACACACACACGCACAAAATATTCAAAATTGGCTATGGCATGTTCTTCGTACGACTTCAATTTTCCTAAGCTCTTCGTAACATTTCCTGTTAACTTCGTCAGGATATTTTCTTACATTATTGTGGGTTACTGGAAGAAAACTCAACTAGTGTAAAAAATAATGTAATGATCATAATTCACAAATTTTGATATTTTATGAGGTACACACACAAATCGACCATTTGAAATATGGAAATCAATACCTTCACTAAACACGAATTTTTATTCACAAACGATTTACAAGGAACGCAAAATATAGCTTCATCATTAACTGTTTAACTACCTCTTTTTCTTGCATTTCTCAACCACTTACCCTTTAGCGGTTTCTCTTTAGGCAATTTAAATGCTGGCGTCTGTATGAGACGCATTCCAAAATTTTTGTTCGCAACCAAAAACATTACATGACCCCATTTCAGCAATAAAACGATTCCGACTAATGTACTTGTAATACAATCATTACGTAAGTAATACACTACAAGCCACTTATGCCTAACTGTATTATTCTTTCAATATTCCACTGATGGATCACTTTATTAAATAAAATAATCTCCAAAGCTTGATGTTAAATGGCTACCATGCTCATCCCTACTGGTCGAAACACATTGTTTATTAACATTCTTCTCGTGGTAACCAATTTCAACGCAATCCACCTGCCAAACCCAAAGCGAGCGAATACAAAAATTTCACATTTTCGGCAATACTTACAAAAATTTGACAAAATATCTATATAAAAAAAGAAATGAATCGGCGAAATGTATGTAAGCGCATAACTTCCGAACGACTGCACCAAATTGGATTTTTTTTGAGAGGGGGGATCGTTGTTAGGACGTTTGTATAAAAGATTTTTTTTTAATCAAACAAAATTTTAAAAAATCTCATAATATGAAAAATGAATGAGTGAATGATAAGCAATGATTGTTACCCTCTGTATCGTCGTCGCTCTGTAGAAGAAAACGGGAGAACAAAAACGCTGCAAGTCAAAAATAAGGATGTCGAAGTCAACAACAGCTGGATTGTACCGTATTCGCCGCTGCTCTCCAAAACATTTAAGCGCATTGCAATGTTGAGTACTGCAATTCGGACAAGTTGATTAAATGTGTTTGCAAGTACGACACGAACGGAAACGACTTGGCTGAATTTGGTATTGAAGCTTCAAATAATAACAGAGAAGTTTCACAATATCAGATGAGAAGATATGTTAGTCGCAATGAGGCGGTTTGGAGAATACTTTCATCTTTTATACATGGACGTCATCCCACCGTAGTCCATTTAGCTGTTCACCTGGAGAATGGACGAGTTTATTTCACGGTAGAAAACGCAGCTCAAGGAGCTGAACGACCACCAACGACAACACTGATAAGCTTCTTCGAGACATACGCAAGGGATTCAATTGCTTTATTCGAAAATGCCAAAATAGTTTACATGGAATGTGTCATACAAAAAATTCCAACGTCGGAAACAAGGACAGCCTGTACCGGGATACGTGAATGTAAATTCAACCGATCCATTGGGGAGCATTTACACAGTTCACCCAAGCAATGACGGATGTTTTACTTGCGTTTGTTATTAATGTTCGTGGACCAAATTCATTCGAATTTCTACGAATGATCCATGGTGAATTGTGCGCAACATATCGAGAAGCCTGTCAACGTTTACATTAACTAAAGGATGATATTCATTAGGATCACGCACTCGCTGATGCTGTTATATCGTCTACTTCTCATCAAATTCGATCACTTTTGCCATCATAATTTCAACGTGCGAACCAACATAATTTGTGGAACAAATACAAAATGTAATGGGACAGTCGCCCGCGTATAGCGCCGATCAATTAAAATTAAATATTTCAACAAGTTCTGAATACGTGCGGAAAATGCTCGGCGTGAAGGCGGCAAGATTCGGCCGTTTTCCTGCTACCGGCGCCCACAAAGGCAGCGTGTCGCGCCGCACCCTTTGTTAGCAAGGCCCTAGGCTGGGCGCGCCGGTGACGCACGGGCGAGAACTCCAGGCGACGCCGACCAGCCCTCCGAATTCTAGGATACCTGACGTCAATGAATTTCAGTGTTAGACGCCACGCCAGAAACAGTCTCCGACAACGCAGCAATTGGCCATGTAGAGTCGCGCGTGGTTTCGCGGGCCAATAGCCGTTAGCCGTGCGACGGTGCGTCCACGTGACCCGTCGGGCGGAGCCCAATGCAGGCAGAAATTTCGGCCTTCTGAATGTAGCAGCGATAGGGGGAGGACGTGCTCTCCGCTTGGACCAGCCGCGAACGGAAGCGCGCCATGCTCTCACTTGTATAAATTCCGCGGGCAACTCCGCTGTAGTGCACGGTCGTCTGCTCCACGCGATCGCGGCCGAGGCTCCGTGTCCCGGGGGCAATGCTCACGCGGCAAGAGCCGCACGCCACGCGCCGCCTACAGCGAGATCGGGCCGGACTTAGGAGGCCACGCGCGCCACATCGCGGACGATCCAGCCGATCCCCACTCAGTTCCGGGACGACAAGCAGCCCAAGGTCATGAGGTGATCGCAAGACTGATCACGAGCAGCCAAAGTCCTGCAGCGGGCCGTACGAGTCGCCGGCATTGCTGGCGCCGCCGCCGCCGCCTCAAGCCGCCGCACACGGTGAACGCCCGGTTTGGCCTGGACGGTCAACCGACCGACCGGCACGACAGGAATCCGCCAGCCGGCCCGACAACCCCGCGCCCGCCCCAGGCCACTGCTAGGGTAAACGATGGGCGAATGACCCGCCACGACAACACCGTGTCGCAAAATTAGACTAAGTTAGTCTGTAAGGTTTTTCATGTAATCCGGCTTCACCGATCTGACTTTTTGTAAATTAAATTTAGGTTTTTATATCAGATGCGTCTTTCAATCCGAGTTATGCATGCTGACGACCACGCCACGCATACTCCTGATATCAATTTCAGTGGGGGCAGCCGGGCAATGCTGCGATCTACATTCGGCACCAGGTAAGCCAGGTAAGTCGAGGTCGGCCCTGAGAAAGCACCGCCCGTGGTGGTTATAGAGAAAACCAGCGGAGGGTGTTACAAAAGAATATGGCTGAAGACATTTTGCATAGAGTACGTTCAACAACGGCAAATCCAGAACTTGAAATTTGCGCAGAGATACACAATGAGGTTTTGATATCTTTAGAGGATTTGTGCGTGATGTACGGCAAGATGTTGCATGAATTAGGAATGTCTGCGCCTAAACGCGCCATGCACGATGCATTCAATAGTGAATTTGAACAAGAACGGCAATACGATAGAAATGCTTTGAGTCAATTCGTACAAAGTAATATCCCGCTTTTAAATCAGCAGCAAAAAACAGCTTACGATGCGATAATAACAGTAAATGTAGGCAATGAAGGATTTTTTTCCTTGATGCACCTGGTAAAACATTCTCGATTTCAATAATTTTAGATACAATTCGGGCACAAAGTAAAATACCACTGGCATTAGCATCATCTGGGATCGCTGCTACATTGTTAGAAAGTGGACGAATCGCTCATTCGGCGCTCAAAGTACCATTGAATTTGTAAACAATAGATGAACCGACGTATAATATAACCAAAACATCAGCAATGGCGAAAGATTGTAAATTAATAATTTGAGATGAATGTGCGATGGCACACAATGTACGATCGAGTGCCTCTAATGCTCGTTTAAGAGATTTGCGAAGCAATCAGAACTTCGGAGGTGCAATGATACTGGCTGGAGATTTTCGCCAAACGCTGCCAGCCATTCCCAGATCAAGCTGCTGATGAAATAAATGTTTCCTTGAAGACATCAAATTTAAGGAGATACTACGTGAAAAATCTCAAGTTAACAACGAACATGCGAGTGGCGTTACAAAATGACATATCGGCGGAAGTGTTTTCAAATGCATTATTAGACAATGGGGAAATTCCTGTTGACACTTCTACTGGCCTCATTTCGTTTCTACCAAATTTTTGTCAATTCACAATGTCAAAGGAATATTTATTATCGAAAATGTTCCCAAATATTGGTATAAATTATAAAAACCATGCTTGGTTGAGCGAACGTGCCGTTTTAGTAGCGACAAATGTAGATGATTTAAATATAAAAATTCAGAGTCAAATTGATGGACAAATGCATTCATTTAAGTCGATCAATTCCATTACCGATCCAAATGAAGTAGTTAATTATACAACTGAATTCCTAAATTCATTGGATTTGTCACGATTACCGCCACACAATTTACAAATCAAGGTTGGCTTTGTGATAATTATGTTACGCAATCTGAATCAGCCAAATGTGTGCAACGGAACAAGACTAGCTGTTAAAAAAATTATGAAAATTATTTATTGAAGCTACTATAATCATAGGACAGTTCAAAGGCGAGGATGTGCTTATTCCAAGAATACCACTAACATCAACTGACTTTCCTTTTGAATTTAAACGTGTCCAGTTTCCAGTGCACCTTGCATTTGCAATTACTAATAAATCCGAAGGTCAATCGTTAGAAGTGTGTGGAATAAACCTAGTTTTCGCATGGGCCGTGGGCGCTATTTGGGCTAAACCATGGGCGCTATTTGTTTTCTCTCCGGAAGGAAAAACGAAAAATATTGTACATTACAAGGCATTACAATGGCTGTGGTCGAATAATTGAATTGTAATTTTATTTCATTACACGATCGTATTGTCAACGGAAGATTTTGTCTCATTTTTTGTCATTGAGTACGTAACGTGTAACATTTCTGGTACTTTCTAATTTGACGGGTTAATCACTTTCGATACATCAAACGTGTCAGTATATGGAATTATTGATAATCCGACTGATTTGAATTTACCGGAAGTGTTACATTTCCTTAGTCCGCGACTGTACACCACCCGTGTGAAGCTGAGGCGGGCATAAGTAGTAAAACACGTCTTTCAGAATTTTCGAAAATATTCTCGAACAAAAAATATACGGCAGTACGAAGTTCGCCGGGTCAGGTAGTTAAAGATAAAATATTTAGAGAAATTTTCAATTAACGGGGTGGTTTACTCTAGGTGTTCGTGCGAAAGATATTTTTGAATTTGTTTTCTTAAAAAATACCCAGTTTTTTCAGCATGTCTTTGATTTTTCGGGACCCACATATCTTGGTCGAAATCAAGCTTTCGGAATGTCGGAGAGAATGAATTCCATTGTGGAGATTTTCAGAGGGGAATTTTCCATAGTTTTTAAGAATATTTGGTTCGAAAGTTTCCGAAAATTCGGCATTTTTAGTTCCCATATATTCAAGACATTCACGATTAGTACTACATTGAGGTTTATGTGTTAAAAAACGCACTAAAAGATTGAGACGCTATAATAAGAGTTTAAAGCGAAAAATGATTACCTAACATTCAATAGAAACAAAAAAAAATTTTGAGATTGAAAGGAGAAATTCAAGCGTTCAGCTGCCAGTGAAGTCAGCTGTAGAAGAATTCTGAGGGAGAATTGGTCAACAGAAGGCCTCTTTCCAGACAACACATCATGGATGAGTGATGTTACGAATCCTACTGATACTATCAAACACGTAGAAACCAGTGAAACTTCTATGGACATCTTACAGGCTACTATTCGTAAGCTGGATAATTGGAAATGCCCTGGTCCTGATGGGCTTCATAACATCTGGTTCAAAAGATTCACATGTCTCCATGAAAAGATCTTGACACTTGTGAATCATTACCTGAGAAATCCGGAAGAAACTCCAAACATCTTGAGTGAAGGTGTTACATATTTAAAACCAAAAACAAATGACACTACACATCCAGGGAATTACCGATCAATCACATGCCTCAATGCATTATACAAGATCATGACTGGCTGTCTACATTGAACAACATTGCACACAAAATAACATCATATCGAAGACCCAAAAAGGCAGCTGCAATGGCTCATCGAGAAGTAGAGAACAGTTAGTAATAGACAGTGATATCATGTCTCAGGCATGTGGAAAAAAGCGCAACCTGTATACTTGTTTTATTGATTATATACTGCGGTTTTTACATAGCTGGATCACAAGGTCACTGAAGGTCCATCACCACCGTAGCATTTAGGCACGGTTTTTCGCGTCTTTTTCAGTAGTGCCGCTAGGTTTCGCATGCTCGCGACCGTATCAGCAGTGTCGCAGATCATGCGACTCTAGCGGCTCGACTGAGAAAGACGCGAAAAATCGTTTCTAAATGCTATCGTAGTGACGGGCCTTCGGTGACCTTGAGGTTCAGCTCTATGAAAACCGCAGTATAAAAAAGCGTTCGACATGGTCCCTCACAATCGGCTCATCCATATCCTTAGAATATATGGTATAAACCCTATGATTATGGAATTCCTTAAGACTGTAATGAACCACTGGTTTACGAGAATACACATGCATTCAAGGAATGAGAAAGTAGTCATTAAGTGTTTGAAGATCAAGCGAGGAATATTTCAAGGAGATAGCCTCAGTCCGTTTTGGTTCAGCCTGGCCATAAATCCACTGTCATATTTATTGGACAACACCAGACTGGGATTTGAACTGAAAGGCCAAGAGAAGTGTGTGGTCACCCAGTTGGCATACATGATGACATAAAACTATACTCTGGCACTCTACAGGGTCTAAAGAAGCTAATATATATCACTGAAAGATTCTCTAGTGATATAGACAGACATTTTGGCATAGAAAAAACGTAAAATACAAAGCATTCAAAGGGGAAAACTCACAGACACCACAGAGCACGAGACTGCATCAAGATAGATAATTACAGCATTGGGAATGGATGAGGTTTTTCAAGTATCTAGGGATTCAACAAAATAAAATGATCATACAATATCAGATAAAAGAGAAGTTAAAAATTGAGTTTACCAACATTGAATACCATACTTAAGACCTCCCTCAACTTTAACAATGAACTACATTTATAATGCAAATTTTAATGACATGGCAGATATTTAAAAAAATCTGTAACTTTTGGAAAAATCAAAAGAATACAGCTAAATGGCATTTACAATAACCCAAATAATACATTTAGCACTATTAGTACAAAATGTTTAAAGAAAAAAATTGGAGCCATTTTTGAGAAAATCTGTGTTTTAATATTTTTTAGTATTGCCCGTTCTGCGATATTGTAGTAGGACGACGCCAAAAAATTCAAACTTTTGTAGTTTTCTCAAATTTACAGTTAAGAGTGAAAATTGGTACTCTGCCATCTTTATAAGTGTATTATGCTCTATTCTTACAAAACATTTAAGGGAAAAAAATTAGGAGATATTTTTGAGAAAATTTTGAAAATGTCCCAGGGGCGTTAAGTAAAGTACCCCTAAAAATTAATGAATGTCTACTCAAAATCGCAGAGTTTCGAATGAGGCCAGATCGACTATGGAGTATTCAATTTGGAAAAAATCCTACGTATAGTTTAGGAGCTAGTGTTGTTCAAGACAACGAACGAACGTTTCGAAGAAAAAAATATTTCGGAATCAACGACCCACAATTCGTGAAATCTGACTTCATGAATAAAAGGAAGTAATTTACTACATATTGGAACAGGATTTATCCACTTTTACTGTATCAGGGCCTCGCAATACGCGTTTTTCTGTAAAAAAAATCGTCATGTTTTGCCGCAGCAATACATAATTTTCTCTAAACTACGTATATTTCTCCTTATATACGTACGTATACGAGGAAGTAAAAAAATCAAAAAGGGCACGTGAATTCTAGGGAAGGAGACGAATTCCTTACAAATAAGTAAAAGGCAGTATTTGACAAGAGATATCAACTTTAATTATACAGGGTGAGTCACGTAACTTTAGCACCTCCTTTAACTTTTGAACGGTTGAAGATATTGAAATGCAGTTTTCACGTAAGTGCATGAGAAAATAGGGCTAACTGATACGTGTATTTATTTCCATTTTATCACTTGTATTTTACGAGATATTTGAGATAACTTTGTTTTTTCAAATGGAACTATACATATTTTTTCAGTCTATCATAAAGAGCGTAAAATGACGAATCCAATGATACACATATTGTCATATGTTAGATAAGGATTTTTTTGAGAAATTTTGATTCTTTTGCGACCAGTTCTTAACGGATATTTTGAATGTAACAGATCGACACAGAAGGTCACGCAGCGCTCCACCAGCAAGCGCGCACTCGGGGAAGGGAAGGGATCTTAGTATTTCAAGATACAAAACATATCCCAAATATTCACAAAACTGTTGTAGTTATTTCCCTGAACTCTGCTTTCCATCCTTCCCCATTTTCAGACGTTTTTTAAGAAATGGAAGGATTAAAAATGAGGATTTATCGTAAGTATGTATTGTAATAAAATTGTTTATTACTTCAACTCCAGTTAATGGGGTTTTATATCACAGGATATTAATGGGATCTTGAAACAAAACATAATAAGAATAAATACAGACTAAGAATAAGATAAAGAATATTGCATATACTGAGCAATCAATAATAATAAGCGTAGAATAATAACACAGGGTTAGAAACATCCATTAAGATAATAATCACTAAAATAAAAATATATTCCCAAAATATAGTAAACAATAGTAAATAAAGGTAATCACTAGAGACGGACAAAACTGCATTCAGTCTCTCGTATCTCGTCCGACCTGTGAATCATTCTCGCTGGCGGAAGAAGGGAGAAGGGAGCGCGCGCTTGCTGCTGGAGCGCTGCGTGACCTTCTGTGGTGGTCGGTTACATTCAAAATATCCGTTAAGAACTCGTCGCAAAAGAATCAAAATTTCTCAAAAAAATCCTTATCTAACATATCACAATATGTACACTCACTCAAAAAAATATTCGGACAGTATTCAGCTTACTCACGTTTCACACGCTCTGAGGCTGTTAAAACCATAAAATATTATGCCAGTAATAATTTTAATATTCTTTAAGCTTTAAATACTCGTACACTGCAAAATGCATTTTTTCCGCTTTTACATCAATGATAAATTTGCATTAGAACTTCCAATAACGGAAATTGCACACCAAATAAATATTCGGACAGTTGTACATTAATCATTTTTGTCAACAAACTATTGGGCGAAAACGGACGTAGAACCTCTTCCCACGGTTGATTCAAGGACGGTCGTAACGGTCAATCGAAGCGCTGTCCAAAATCAGTCTATTAGTGTCTCTCCTTGAAGAACGTTGAAAGAATGCCACGCAAAGGGAAAAACAGCTCTTTTGAACTGCGTCAGTTAGTGATATTACATAATGCAAAAGGCAAGAGCTGCCGTGAAATTGCAAAAATTCTAAATATGAAGAAAAGCACAGTGTATGATATAATCAAGCGATTTAAAGAAGATAGGATTGAGTCTCACCGCCAAAGTGGACGTCCCCATAAACTTTCCCGTCGAGAAGAGATCTTTGTCGTCAGGGAAGTTAAAAAGAATCCGAAATTAAGTGCACCAAAGATTGCTGCAGAGGTGAGAAAAGAACTGGGGAAGGAAGTACATCCAGAAACTATTAGAGTGATTCTACGAAAAGCAGAATTTCATGGTCGCGTGGCTAGAAGAAAGCCTTTCATAAATAAGATAAACAAGAGGAAGAGGCGGGAGTTCGCTGAGGAACATGTAAACAAGGACATTGAATGGTGGAATAGAGTTATTTTTTCGGACGAAAGTAAATTCAATGTGTTTGGACATGACGGAAGAACATTGGTGTGGAGAAAGGCAAACACATAGTTGCAAGAGAGAAATCTGCAGCCAACAGTAAAACACGGCGGTGGGAACGCAATGGTGTGGGGCTGTATGGCGGCGAGTGGTGTGGGTGAGCTTGTGTTCATTGAAGATATAATGGACAAATACAAATATCTTCAAGTGCTCAAGAACAGCCTTAAGAAAAGTGCTGAGAAGCTAGGTATATGTCACAATTTTAGTTTTTATCAGGACAATGATCCAAAACACATGTCCCAATTGGTTCAACTGTGGCTCTTATACAACTGTCCTAAAGTTCTTCACCCTCCCCCACAATCCTCAGACATCAATCCCATTGAAAATCTTTGGCAAAAGTTGGACAGTGAAGTGAGAAAGGAGCCCATTGCCAACAAAGAACAATTAAAACTGAAACTGCGCGAAGAATTGCATAAAATTTCTGCAGAGTACACCAGAAAACTCGTAGACAGCATGCCAAGGAGGTTGAATGAAGTTTTGATAATGAAAGGACTCCCTACAAGTTATTGATGTATTTATTTTTTGTTTTATTTAGTGTTATTAATTGGTTTATATTATATTTAATTGGTTATAATTTTGACGTTCCGAAGAAGTAAGATTTCTTCAAATTAATTGTAGTTTAATAATTTTTAATGTGAAAATTAAACTTGCATATTTTTCTAACCTATGAAATGCACGTCTTTCATTATTTATCGCCAAAATTACGACAAGTTTAATATTCTCTTCTAAATAAAAGAAAATATGGTAAAATCGTAGGTGTCCGAATATTTTTTTGAGTGAGTGTATATCATTGGATTCGTCTTTTTATGACAGACTGAAAAAATATGTATAGTTTTATTTGAAAAAACAAAGTTACCTCAGATATCTCGTAAAATACAAGTGATAAAATAGAAATAAATACACGTATCAGTTAGCCCTATTTTCTCATGCACTTCCGTGAAAACTGCATTTCAATATCTTCAACCGTTCAAAAGTTACAGGAGGTGCTAAAGTTACGTGACTAATTCTGTATATGAGCATGAAAACAGTTTAAATACACAAGAAGAGAAGCCAGCGAAGTTTTGTTTATCGATTTCCTCTTTTTCTTCTTTCGATTTGTTGAAAAACGTCGGTGGGGCCCCACATGAAGGTCCTCTAAAACAGTCATTTTGACCGCTGTTGGAGAAGGTAAACTATGTTGAGGGGTTATCTCTACTTGTCCCTCAATTCATAGGAATTGGGGTCTTGTACCTTCTCTTGGATCCTCTCTGACTTCATTTTTTTCAGCCCCTCTCTGGGCTAGTAAAGTTCTTTCTATCTGGCCTTTTGACCTCAAGTAATTTACAATTTCTTCCATCTCCCCTTTAAATATTCATCATATTTTCCGACCATAATAAATTCTATAATCATGTTTGAAGGTATCCTTTCTTATATACACAATCAAAAGGCCATGGAAAAAACCAATACTGAGCGTTTTTATTTGGTTTCTTTCTCTCCACGGTCTTTTGATTATCTATAAAAGAAAGGATACCATAAAACATCATTAAATCAAGACAATCATCACTGGTTAATAAATATTCTATCCTTTTCAGTCTTCAAGCTGTAATTTGATTTTTTATAGTCCAAAATCTAATTGACAAGGCACTGTTTCTTTATCTCCTTGTTCGTTTTGCAGTTCTACTATAAATGTGTATCGGCTTGGATCTTAAGTCCAACTAGAATTTGAAATTTGTTGTCATACCATTCCGACCCATTAATAGTTTGTGATAATTTTTACAAAACAGCCATATTGATTCCACAAGGATGGTTGGAAATCGGCTGACTTTGTGTTTTTTTTATACTGATTTCTAAAAACTAAATAATAAATATTTTTCTGGTTTATTGGTTGAATATATTAGGATCATTATTAAAAACAAATTCACTTTCAAGGAAGGGGGAAATGTGACAAATTGAATGACAGGGAATGGAAGCCAAATTAGAAATGAACGTTTTCATTAAATATTGTTCTTTGTTTATAAATATCGACTGATATTGCACTTTAAGGTTCTATTAACATTACCAACTTAAAAATAACCAGATAGTGACCAATGCCATCTACCAATATTCGTAATGCACTCTCTAGTGCCAAAAATTTGATTGTTTATTTACTAAAATAAGTTGTCAGTACTGGTCTAATTTGAAATATAATTTAATTTCATTGAGAACTTGTTTGAACTCAATGTGTTTTGGTATATAAAAATGTGAATATAATTGTTGAAATAGTAACTATCCAAGTCCAATTTCATTTTTTAAGAAGTGTTTATTAAAACGTTAGCATGCAAGTAACAGTTTATGCTCTTGTATTAAGGTAAATCGTGTGAAGGTTATATAATTTTATAAAAGGGGGTAATTAATTAAATTGTATGTAACTATTATATAGATATTACATAATAATTAAAGTATAATTTATTGTACTTATTAAAGTATTCATATAATATTGTATTCAACAAGCAATTACAATGATTCTTCCTCGACTATTCAATTCAACTGAAAAATATTTTTGTAATGAATGATCATTGTTTTTAAATTGTTCAAATTTCATTAAAGGGTTATAACGAACCAACACATGAATAAAAATAAATCTTTTCAAGATCCAAGTTAAAGTTTCCCAATAAACAACCGAGCATTCTGAAAAACAAGCAGTTAAATTTTGAAATTCTGTAAAATTGGGCAATGGCTTTCAACAGAAACTTGAAAACCAGCTGAAAGAGCTTAATTCCGTGCACCTTCAAAATAAGTGAGAAAGCTTTACCATTTTGGACAAAGGTATTGACTTATTTGTAATTTGAATTAATGATGCAAAATATTTATTAACCATGAATGTTCGATAACAAACATTTACATTTATTATGTATCTGATTAATTTTTAAATTAAATTATTCATTTAACTTAGGTTATGTGTAGAATGTGTAGAGCCTGGAAGTTTGGCAAAATAACATTTTGTTATTGTTAATATTTCATGACTTTTGACAAAAGAAATCACTTAATGGAGATTCTGACATTGTTTCAGTACATTTTCATTTTGCCTTTTTGGGTTTATTTTAGTTTCTGATGCCTACTTTTGCCAATTTGTCCCATTTTTGCCTTTTTCTGCCTTAAACACCATTATTTTGCTTCTCTTTCTCCTGATAGATTTCGATCAAGCTGGATATATACCTGCGAGGCTAGGTAACACGAAGGCACAATCGTATTTTGTGTTTTGTGGAAGCAGAGGCTGTGTTAAAAATTATTTTTGATTTTTTTTTTCTCTTCGCTCATTGGTGCTGACATGATCTTATTGCTCACGAAGAATCCCATCCTACTTTTGAGTATGGCCTCAAATCCCTTTTGAGGACAGCTCTCTGTATATGATATATCCTTCTCAGTTCTTGCGATTGCACAAGTGCGAAGAATGAAAAATAAAACTCTGTTTTCACTGATTCCATTTCAAGATTCAAAGTCCACAATACCATTGTGAAGAGAGTGTCGTGAATAGAGACAATTCATAGCCATCAATTCAGATGGTCAGGTGGAATGATGATTACAAAAAAAAGATCATTTCCATACATGGTAAGAGCTAATGTAAATTTTTAAGTTAGAATGACCCCTTTTGCACCCCTACTTTAGCTAGAATAAATTATTTTTCGCATGCATATTTAATAAAAATAAATGTCCCTTTTAGGTAAAATAAATGCCTGAACTCCCAGGCTCATGTTATGTGTAAGGATTAATTTAAATTACAGGTATATCAATCAAAACTGTAACTATGAAAGCTCAAAGTATAAGCAAACAGGGTAATTGTGATTTGGCAAAAAGACCAGAAATCCCTTTGAGGAATCTTGAAAGAGCAACCCAGCAAAACATTGAAAAATGTAAAAATCCACTTAAAGAACATCAACTGTCATTTTGAAATCTGAAACCACCACTTTGAATTCTTTTTAAAAAAATTGCATCCTCGACAACAGACAAAGAATTTGAAGAGCTGAAAAAAATGCAGAATTAGGTGAAGCCAGAAAATGAAAAATCACTGTATCACTGAAAAAAGACCAAGAGCAACCTACCAATAGCCAATATGAGCAATATAGATTGATAAGAGGAATTAATTTGCAATAATTCAGGTGAACTGTCCAAATACAATCTTACAGCAACTAGGGGTGCTGTAAGATGTATAAGTATGTAAATGCATATACTTTCTCGCATCATTTCTGAATTTCTAGTTTTTGAAAATTCAGAGTTAAATGAAAATGAGACAAGCGCCATACTTTTAAGCTACCCTTCTTCTTTCCATATAAAAGGTTTGAAGAAAAATTTGAAGCGGTTTTTGAGAAAAGGTTTCTTATAAACAAGCACAAAATATGCGAAAACTACTTGTTTCTTCAAAATAATTGTACATAACCTTTTTTTAAAAAGCTGATTTTTATAACAGACTCTGTTTAAGGCAAAAACCTGAATCTTTAATTTTGTAGTTTTGAAATATAAACTTTTTGCAATTTTCCAAAATATGGAAGTTTGCCGAAAGTAGGATTGGCGGCATATTTTTTACCGTCAATACATGCGAAGATAAAATTTAAAGAAAAATGTGGAGCGGTTTCTGAGAAAAATTGTTTTAAAAAATTTAAAATTGCGTAAGTTTCGCGCAAAATTACACGAAAACTACTCATATTTTCGAAATATTGTAAATGACCTTATTTCAAAATCTTTCTTCAAGGAACAGATTTCATTTAGGAAGCAAATCTCTATCGCCGCCCCCCCCCCCAAAATGCTTTTGCAATTTTTTCGAAAAAATAAATAAAAGGATTTCAACGAACATGAGACCTGCATCATTCTCTGAAGTGTCTTTTATGTAGAGGACAAAGTTTAATCAACATATTTGGTGCCATTTTTGAGAAAATTTTGAAAATGTTTTTGAGGGTTCATGAACAGTACCCCTTAAAAATCAAAATATAAATTTGAAACTTCCGAAGTTTCGAATTCGTTAAGATCGATCAGGGAGTATGAATTTTGGAGAAAATCGGTTGAACAGTTTAGGCGCTAGTGTTGACCACGGACGAACGGACAGATGTTTTGCCCCCAATCGATTTTGCAGTATCAAGAACCTACAAACCATGGATTCTGGCTACACCACGTGTTAGAGGAAATAATTCACTATATATAGGAACAGAATTTATCCACTTTCTCATTACCAGGGCTCAACAAGTTTTTCGGTCAAAAATTCGCGGTTTTCCGGCGCACGATTACAGTATTTTCTCTTCTTACGACGGCGAGAACGTAAAAAGGGGACGTCTTTCGCTTTATGAAGCACAGTCTGGTCTTTTAAAAACAATAATTAGTATTGCTACTTACGGTAGTAAAGGAGACAATGGACGACCAACAGGGGTCAATTCTGTTAACATTGTTTTTAAATGTAAGAACCGAATTCAAATATTCTCTCAGATGAAGTTCCGTTTATTTGAGATTACTACCTCGTCGTGCTGACTCAAGGTAAACGTAACGCCCACGCAGTTACTGACAAATTAGTCAAAGCACGAAACGCCACTCACAAAGAGCACTGTGATTCAAAATTTGCAGCTGCGACAATTCGAAATTTGGAAACGTTAGCTTCTCGTTTTAGAACCCAAAGAAGTGATGTTCCTTAGCTGAGACGACAAAGTTGTGTGCCAATTGGCATTACGGCTGCTCAAAAGAAAAGTTGTACCTTACTCATGCAACACCTACAATATATACCGAGTCACACTGCCTGACAATGGCTGGGTTGTAAGTTCATCACATAAATTAATATTCTCCGATTATTCTGGTATTAAAATTGAAGGTGATCGAATAGGACAACAAGATGCTGTGACTTGCTCTGGCCCGACCTATATTGCCATCATATTTGCAAGACATGCCTTTGTCAACTGCCTTTAGCCACGCTGCAATAGGGATGGCAGAAAACAATGTTTTGAAAACTGATATTTTCCATCAGAAATATCGATTTTAATATCGACGTTTTTCGATTTTTTCTTTAGATCGATATATTTTCCACAAAATATCGATGTTTTCAAAAAAAATCTTCCAGATACAATCCATGGTGGAAATACAGATCAACATCCAACGGTTGGAAGAGGTCGTTCTGTACACAGACCTTTGGGTACACATTGCGAATCTTATCAAACGTGCACCCGTGATTAATAATAATAATAATAATAATAATAATAATAATAATAATAATAATAATAATAATAATAATATATTTGTCACATAAATACAGCATAAGCCATGTATGATTGCACCCAAGACACAGACACCACATCCAGTCGAAACTCAAAACAAAATTACGGCCGCATTATCAATCATAGGTTACTTCAAAAGTAATCTGCAAATCGAGGAATTCGTGGATTAGGTTAACACTCTGATAACGCTGGGTTCTCATTCACAGACTGCGGTTATTAGAGAATTGGCGGATTCGAGGATTACACCAGGGGGTGGGGGCTCTTGCGCATCGTATCCAACTTCAGTCAATGAGCTTCAGATACCAGTTTGCGTCAATATTAGTGGAAATTTTAAATCCAGCCAGATACCAAAATTATCTAAAATCTAACCCTAAAGTTTACTGAAGTACATCTTTGGTAATCTTTACTACAATGTTGATGGATTGGTGACATATCGCTAACATTGTAAACATATGAAATGCAGGTTTTGTCATTACTAGAGCCCAGAAGTTTGACAAAATGCCTTTTTGTTATGATTTTATGACTTAACAATAGGAATCACTTAATTGTACTTCAGGAGTTGTTTTACTAGATTTTCTTTTTGCCTATTTTAGCTTCCGATACCTTTTCTGGCATTTTGCCTCTTTCATCATTTTTTTCCATTTTTTCCTCCTGGCACCGACCTCTATCCAGCTGAAAACATACCTGCAAACTTGCACAACATGAAGGCACGGTCATGTATTGTCTTTGTGTGGACGCAGAGGCTCCAGTGTTAGGTTGTGTTAAAAATATAAAAGGGAAAGGAAGAAGATACCAGTGAAGATTTTTGATATTTTTCATGCTGGCACTCTTGTTTGCTCACTAGAAATCTTATTGTATGTTTTTGAATGGCTTCAGATCCCTTTTGAGGACAAAGCTGTCTGCACATTATATACCCTCTTCAGTTCCTTCCTGTTCTCTTCTGGCAATAACACAAGTGCGAAGAATGAAATCTTTTATTGTTTTCACCGATACCATTTCAAGATTTGAAAAAGAGTCCATAATAGCATTTCGTAGAGACAGTGTCACGAGTAAAATAAATCCGTGGTTGTCAGATAGGATGGTCATGTGTAATCAAGATTACAAAGAAAAGGTAGTTTCCTTCTACGTAAGTGCTAATGTAAATTTTAAAGTTAGAATAAAAATGTGAATAAATTTAATTATTAATTTTTTGTACAATTTCAATGGTGATTTTTCAATGTTTCCCATGTTTTACCCCCCTACAAACTACAGCCCCTACTTTTGCCTACCTATTTTAGATAAAACAAATGCCTGAATTTCCAGGCTCTAGTCATCACCAACAAGCTTTTGTTGGCAGTGATGAAACCAGTTATTTTAACATTAGAACAATCATCTTCGTATTTCCAAAAAGCAACTAATAAATGTATATTATATACAATATGAATATTTTCTTTCCAAATTGGAAATATCAGAGGTAGACTACTAGCAGCAGCAACAGGGACCAGAAATTGTGAGAATGGTATCTACGCCCAGGAATGCAAACATGACCTCAAGAATTCCATTTTCTACAAGCATCACAGAAGAATTTGAGTTTTCAAAAGAACATGAGGCTGCAATGTTTATCTACTCAGAATTTGAATATTATCATGATATGAAAGAGCAAGGTATTTTTTAAGAAAATTAAATTTATGCATTTAACTAGTGATCAATTCAAATACAGACTGAATCCTTTATTTGTTACTTTGTAGCAATTTGAGTTTAGTAATTGAGTTTTTAAATTTGTTCTCAAACTGCTTAGCAGAGCAATTAGTATTGATCCATTTAGCAGGTTTTTCCATGTCTCTTCTTTTCTAAATTCTGTGGTGGTAGCGGAAATCTTATGGTAATCCATAATCAGAGATACGGATAATCATCCACAACAATAACAATTATAATATTTATTACATGCCCAAAGTTATCTTTCAGGAAAACACTTTCCCATCTTCAGTGGATCTTACCCAAGCAACATGGATATGTTTGTGAAATTGTTCGTGCAATGTTTAGGTGTGACCACATTGCTTGGGCAAGGCCCACTGAAGATGGGAAATTGTATTCCCAAAAGTTAACTTTGGGCATGTAATAAATATTAAAATTGTTATTGTTGTGGATGATTATCCCTATATTTCATTATTTTCTTCTTTTCTATTTTTGTTGATTGGGTTTGCAACATAGTGTTCAATAATATTTCTGTATTTGTCCACTAAATTTGCCAAAAGTTTCATTTATTCCCCAGAAAAGTTCATTTGTTTCAATATTGTACATTAATGAAATAAAAATATAGTATAACTTGTACAATGCAAAATCTCAAGAGACCAGTATTTTTTTCCATATTAGACAAGATTCCTCATTATGCAATATAATTCTATAGAATGTATGTTTGGCAGGACCACAATTTATGTTCACATTAGACAGATTTCTGTATTATACTGAGAAAATTTTACTGTATTTACTAATTGCATTCAGGGTATATTTATTTACTTCAAATGAAACTAGTGGTGCTGCAGACTACTGGTGCACAGACTTTCTCATAGTAAAGATTTCTAATTTCCTTGCTGTGGACTGGCTTTGCAGTCTTCCCCATCCTCTTGCCACCTGCCACCTATCGCCACACAAAGTAAATTTTTTGAGATTTTCTCGATTTTTCGGTTTCCTAATTGTAGAACTGAAATATTACTTTAAGAATATTAAAGAAGGGTAAAATCTCATTGTAAAAAGCAATTTTTCACTGAAAAATTTGGAGCCATTTTTAAGAAAATGGCATTTAAGCGTTTCTGTAAATGGAAAAAGTTGTAGCTTTTTCATAGAACATTTTTGACTTTTTGAAAAACTACATTTAAATTCATTTGAGGTCCTTTAACTCATAAATGCAATAGTGTTTTCAAATCACTGGAAATGTGCATATTAATGGTGTGAGAGATGTTTTAAAAAATACACTTGTGTAATTTTTGAAAAAAGAAAAGAATACAGCAAAATGAACTTTATATAATTTTTAACAGTACAATTAGCATTACCCATTGGAAAACATTTGAGAAAAAATTTGGAGCCATTTTTGAGAAAATGGCGTTGAGCGTTTCTGAAAATGCGGAATTTTGAGCTCCTTTCAACAGATAACTGTTGTTCTTGATTAACTTTATATAACATTATTTAATGCACATGAACTCATAAATACAATAATGTGAACATATTGCCGCTAATATAAATATAAACACATGAGAGACAAGTCAAAAAAATTACATTTTACATTTATAAGTTCAAAAAAATTATAAAAGATTAAGAGCAATATAGCATTTATGTCAACTTATAGAGTGCATTTAGCACTATCCCTACCAAAAGTTGAAAGAAAACATTTGGAGCCATTTTTGAAAAAATCTTCGTTTTGTAATTTTTTTAAATTGCAAATATTGCGCGACAACTACTAAAAGTTTAAAAAAAATTTGCATGACGTTAATGAAAGAACTAATTATGGACAACAAATTTAATTTCAAAGAAATCTGTCTCTCTTCAATTTTATAGTTGTAAGAAGATGCAGAAAAAAATACAAAATTTTGCGATTTTCGAAAATTCAGTGTTAACCGTGAAGAAAAAACTTGAAGCCGTTTTTGAGAAAACGGGTGAGGGTCTATTTTTGCATTATTGGATGGGCCATATCAATACAAAAAATTTTCGTTACCCACTTTCTTGATCTAATGCGGACTTTTCAAGATATTCCCAAAACCAATTTTAAATGGAACACCTGGTATATACGGACAAGATTTATCCACTTTTTACTTTCTTGAATACATACGTATATACCGAGTAATATACATAGTATAGAGAAAGTTATGTAATACTGCGGAAAATTGATTTTGAGATTTCAATGGAAATACACATTTTGGGGTCCCTTGATACTGAAAAAGTGTTGTTTTTTTTTGGTTTCTTTTCCTTTCTTCTCAAAACGTCCGTCCGTCATGAACACTACTAACGCCTATACCACACGTACGATCTCTTCCCAATTGAAGAAAACCCTGTCCATCTGGTTCAAGTTGAAGCTTAAAAATTTTGAAAAACATTATTTAAAATTTGGGGGTACTTTACATGACGCTCCCCGGAAATTTTCAAAATCTTCTCAAAAAAGGCTCCAAATTTTGTCTTTATATTTCTTGTAAGAATAAAGTAAAATACACTTATAAAGGTGGCGTAGGTCCGATTTTTGCAGTTAACTCTCAATTTTCGAAAATTGCAAACGTTTCAATTTTTTTGGCATCTTCCTACAACTACAAAATTGAAGATAGAGATTTTTCCTACAAATGAAATTCATTGACCATAAATAGTTCTTTCATTAAGGTCATATAGATTTTTTTGGAAATTTGAGTAGTTTTCGTGGAATAGTGCGTGCATAATTTGCAATTTTTTTTTTTATTTAAGGTCGCATCAACATCTAAGGTCATTAGCGACCACTATTGCTGTTAACGGTATGGTAACTATGTGGATGAAACGATATGGTGATTGATGATAAGGGGTGAAAGGGCGAACACAAATACAACCATGCCCGAGGCGGGACTCGAACCCGCGACCCTTCGGTCCGAGATCACTACGACACTACTGCCTTAGCGATCTCGGCCACCGGGCCGGCAATTTGCAATTTTAAAAAATTACAAAAATAAGATTTTCTCAAAAACAGGTCCAAATTTTTTGTTTCAAATTTTGGTAGGATTAGTGCCAAACAAACCCTATACGATGACATAAACGCCAAATTACTCTCTTCTTTTGTTTTGTTTTTTTCAAAAATTACAAAAATTTAATTTTTTTTACTTGTCTCTCATGTCGGTAATATTTACATTTGAGACGATTTCTTCACTTTATTGTATTTATGAGTACATGTGCTTTAAATAATATCAAAGAAAGTTTCTCAAAAACAAAATTTGACACTAAGTCTATGTAGCCCAGCCCACTAGTTCGGAACTGTATTCGGCTACAGGCCATACTACCTGTTACAGATATTTTATTCCTGGAGTTCAGAGCAGACTGCAGGACATGTCTCACTCTTCTGTAATACCCTCTGAGAATTCTCCCTTTCATTGTGTTGTTTGAGATGTTCTCATATTCTTCAATGCCCTTGGTATTTGTAAGTTTTACCTGGCTCGAGATCTTGAATCACAGTGTGCATATCAACTTCCATGTTCTTTGAAGTCATTTTGCCTCTCTTTAAATTGATTTTTGTACACTTGTCAAGACTGTCACTTGTCACATTTTTGTACACATGTCATGTTCATGCAGATGTCATTGCAAAAGTTATTGACGACAGCATTTGGGAGCTCATTCTTAGCTTCATTCCTAGCAAACACTTTAAGTTCATCCATGTAAAATCAATGTGATACTGGTCTTTCATCACCATGGAGCTTGTAACCAAAGTCAATGTGCAACAATTGCCTAGATAGTGGGATCAAACTAACGCAAAACAGCAGAAGGGATAGCGAATCTCCTTGGAATATTCCCATGTTAATCTGAATACTCCTTGTTTCTATTAGATTCTTTCCACTGTGTATTAGTGACCTGGTACTCCACGACTTCATTCTAGCCTTGCAAAACTCCATAAATCTAGGATGAAATCAATAGATGTTGATTTCATCCGTTGTCGATGTAGCGGATGGCCTGTTGCACCAACATTTTTCGGTAGTGCAACTTTAAGTTTCGGATAACCCCTAGATCCATGGGTTGCAACTCGCTGGTGCAGTTCGAGGGGAAAAATTGCACCTTGATGTTCCGTAGATATGAGGTGTCTGGTGGATGTGCTGGACACTTGTCTACAAATAATAGTATTTTTCGCCCTCTGATACCCATTCTGGCATCTAAAGCCCGCAACCAATCTTCAAAGATTTTCGTGGTAATCCACAAATTTTTATTGTGTTCATATTTGGTGGGCAGTGTTTTAATGTGTTTGAAGCAACGCGGCTTCGCAAATTTCCCGATCGTGACCGGTGGCAATTTTTCTGTCCCATCACTGTTAGCACATAAAAGCACAGTTACACGGTCTTTGCTCTTCTTACCCCCGTGACAATTTTCTCCCTTGAACGCCATCGTCTTTTCAGGCATTAGGGAATAGAAAAGCCCCGTCTCGTCGGCGTTAAAAATATCTTTGGGGGCATACTGCTCCACCAGTTCTTGAAGAGGTCCCGACTTCCATGCCGACACGACATCTGCATCAACATTTCCGCTTTCGCCGCACATACTTTTGCAGTAGATTCCGTGTCGCAGCTTGAATTTATGAAGCCAGCCAGATGAAGCTTGGAAATTTTCTAAACCAAGCCGCAGTCCAATTTCAGTCGCTTTCTCGCACAATAAGGGGCCGCTTATTGGTATACCTTCAGCACGATGCTGCTGAAACCACTGTAGCAATGCATCTTCCAAATTTTCATATTTTCCTCCTTGAATTCGCATTCTCTTGCTACTAGACACCCCAAACACACGTGCCTTGTCCTCGATTTCTTTCCCCTTAGAAATGATGGAATTCAGCGTGGATGCCGGTATTCCCAGTTCTTTAGCAATTTCTACTTTCTTTTTATTTCCACTCTCCCTAACAACTTTTAAAATTTTTATTTTCTCTGATATTGAAAGGGGTTGCCTTTTCCTACCACTCATTTTCGTGTAATATCGCGGACGCAAAACCAGAAAGAAGACGAACTACGACAGTACAACAAACGCGAGATGAAGGCGCGACCTGAGCGACACGAAGACTATTCGCAAATCCCAGCCAAGAACTGCAGACTGCAGAACAGAAAGGATGATACTGTTGAACTTGTGTGACTCAGTTTCACTACGGAAACGAAGGCCGTGACCTGCGTGGGCTACAACTGGCGACGAAAACCCACGGCTGCTTGCTTTGCTTTCAAGCTTCATGTTACTTGGGATAACGCGGATCAAAGCACGGTGATCTAATACGTGGGCGACAGGAAGCGCACGACAGCCACAGCTCCACCGTCTGGCGACACCCGCCGCGCCGCGCCTCGCGGAAAGGGATCGGTTTCATTAGCCGCTTGCGCCATCCGCTACCGAAAGGAACTCATGTTATTACGGCGAGCCAAAGGCACCTTTGGAGACTGGGACAGTCAATGCACAAACATTCTCATTTATTGGTCATCTATGTCATTACTCTCTCCTGGGGACACCTTTGACCTTCCCTCGGAGCTAGCTGTCACCTCCTGAGATCCTCAGAGAGCTCCCATGCGCATACGACTGAAAGTTCTCGTTTTGGAAGTCCCGCTTCTGGAGGTGGGCCGGGAGCCGACTTTCGCTACCACCCGCGGGCTCGCGCGGTCTTGACCCCTCAGCTAGGCCGAGTCGAGCTTCTATATTACAAGTTTCACTAACGGGAAGTGGCCTCAGAGGGCAAAAGTCAGCTCCGCGGGAGCGCTCTGGAGCGTGTCGACTCGAGCAAAATTCCGGGCACGACGCAGATCGTCCAGCGCCTCTGCGGGATCATTTGAACGTTATACGGCCTTAAAGGGACTTTTATTTTGAACATAAGTGTGAAAAACGTATAAACGTAAAACGTATAAACGTAAAACGTATATCTGAAATAATTTTGCATGGGAATTATAGGAATTTATTCGGGACCTAACAAAAAAAAACGTATAACCGTGAAAAACGTATAAGTGAGAAACGGAGTTTCACTGTATAAATGAGAAAGCAACTCAAAAAGTATTTCTGTAACAAATGATGAACATTTTAATAACATTAAATCATTAATTAAAATTTTGAATGCAGATATTAAAAAACTTATAAGCGTGCATTACAAATTATATAATAGAGAAATAGAACAGATGCTTTTTAAGGATCCTTTTAAGTTTTGGGCCCTAACCACGAAAAGTATTAAATATGGCAGGAAACTGTAATTTGACACACGATGGTAAAACATCATCAGATCCTGTTCTTAATGTTTATAACTTTTTGTAACGTTTTTCTACTTTTTTGTAACATTTTTCTACTTCATATGTTAACTCGTCTGTTATTTATGTAAGCCAGATAAATTTGATCATGATAACCTAGGTAATGCTGTCTATATTGAAGAAGATTTTGTATTCCGCAAACTTGAGAGAATGCCTGAGAAACTGACATCTGGTACTGATGATATACCATCGCTTCTCTTAAGATCATGTTCCAGAGCTCTTATGAAACTGTTATTTATCTTTGTTGAAAATTGTAAACATAGTGTGTTTCCTGCAATTTGGAAGTCTGCAAGAATTTTTCCTATTTTTAAGAAGGGTGATCATAGTATTATTGTTAATTATCGGCCTAAATCATTTGTTGTGTAACTTTTTGAAAACTCTTGAGAATCATCTGTATGAAATCCTCTACTTTGCATTTAAACCACATACAAAAGATATTCATCATGAATTTTTGAAAGCCAGATCTATGGTCACCAATCTTATGTCCCTTTTACCAACTATATCTACTTTTATTACCCAATTATACCCTCCAGTAAACACTGCACGTGACTGCGATAATCTTCAAGATAACTTAAATGTATTTTATAACAACTGGGTTAACCTTAAATTGACTTTGAACCCTAATAAATGTCAGGTACTATAATTTAGTACGTCAAAAAATGTATTACACATACAATTTCAATCATGTTCAAATAAAATCCATCAGTATTGTTAAAGACCTTGGTGTAATATCTGATTGTCATTTATCATTTAAGCCACATATTGAGCAACTGGTACTTAGTGTCAATAAAACCTGGGCTTTCTCTTGACATTGGATAGAGATCACCTCTGTTAAGGTTTTGAGAATTTTATTCTAACTAATTAACTCTACTTTTAAATATGTTGATTTGCTACTGTAATATATTGTTGCTGCTGTTATATTACAAATCTTTGTATTCTATTATAAGCCTGTAAATGGCTATATCCCACTGGCTTTGTACATTAATGAAATTAAATAAACGATGGTTCTTCTTTAGTTGTCTGTACATTTTGTTAGCTACGGCTGCAGTTATAAATTTATACATTACAGGCAGACAAGTGACTGGCCTGTAGTTCTTTGCCAAAGAACGGTCTCCCACTTGGGTAGCAAAAAAGTGATAGCAAGCGAGCAATTCCGGAAGTTCCTTTGAGTTTTCTAAAAATAAATTTCATTATCATCATCATCATCATCATCATCATCATCATTATTATTATTATTATTATTATTATTATTATTATTATAACACATATCTCAACTGGTTTACAGGCAGACAGATCCACACTGATCAGTAGGGCAAAAGGTGTTGGAGAAGAGAATATTGAAATGATGAGCAAGAATAATACAAAGATAATAGACAATGATGTAGTAAAATAATTAATGTTAGAATTGCCTTTATTAAAGACTGAGAAAATGTATGTATAACCAAATTTGCGGCTTTGCACTTTAAGTTTACGTTAGAGTACATCAAAGTGCATACACTAATATAAGTATAACAAATATGAAGCAGTAGTAGAAATAACATAAAAAGAAATTATTTCCAACAGTTGTTAACCATGAATTTTATTATTTTCGAATGAAAAACAGCAACTAAATTCACTTACTTTTCCTGATCTTCATGGGCAACTGACAAATGAAAACTTTCTTCCAGAGCCATGACACCTGTAAAAAGTTGAAGTTCCAAAGATTGCTGGTTATTATTATCTTCCAAGCACTGAAGAAGTGCACATAAGCAATCAGTAGCAGCTTCGTGGACACCGGGTGTACTCTGCAATAAAGATACAGATATCTTTGATGAAATATTATAGTTTAATCAAAATTTTCTGAATTAATTTTCGTTTATTCTATGCAGGTACTTTTGGTCTATAAAAGGTAATAAGAACTAACTTGTAATTATTTGTTAATAGTGCAATGTAAAACAACTTAATTACATAATGATTACTCATGATTAGGGAACGGACTTTATTGTAATAAAAAAGCAAAATATGTACATATATATGTGGGAGAAATGGTAGTCGGAATAGAAATAAACTCGTCGTTGAAATATAAAAAGATAATTATATTCTTGAAATACTTGAAGAACAATACAAATAAACTATATCCCGACAATTCACAACGTGTTCATCTCGGCGTTACTTGCGTTCGAGTGACTTGTTTACGCTCGTTGTCAACCGACTTGGTCCTGCCGCCACGCCATCTTGCGCCTCTTCCGGGAACCCCAAAAAATCCGCCTGATTTGAATCGGTCTCCCACATTCGGCCGTCCTGACTATCATCCGGCTCGGATGATGAGTATCCGTCTGGCCAAGCTTGCATATACTCGGCACACGTAGTGGTGGTTCGTGGCCCCTCGTTATCTCCGACCTTGCTGACATCGTATGTATCGTTTGGTTTGACCATTGTAATTCGGTAGGGACCCAGATTCTTGGCTTTGAGTTTTAAACCCGGCCCGAATTGCGTCCGGTTGATAGCCACTAAATCGCCGACTTCGTATACTGTAGCTTCCTTACGACGCTTATTAAAATCAGCGCGATTTTCGTCCTGGACCTTGAAAATCTGTGCTTTAGCTTCTTCTCGTATAAGGTTGCGCTCTTCTTCGACATTGTTAATTAGCTCTTCTTCCAATAACTCCTTGATACGAATATCAGTCGGATTGCGCATTCTTACGCCAGTCATAAGTTCGAATGGCGTCCTTCCAATGCTCCGGTTATAGGTAGAATTCATGGCCCGTTGAACAGCTGGTACCACTTTGTACCATTTCTCCGGGTCGTCAATGGAAAGTTTCGCGATGATAGAAGCAATCGTTGAATTGAGACGCTCAACTTGCCCATTGGCTCTGGGCAAGCCCGTCGTTACCATTATGTGTTTAATTCTTTCCGTCGTGCAGTAGTCCTGGAACTCTTGTGAACTAAAAGACGTGCCTCTATCAGTGATCACTTGAAGAGGATTACCGAACGTAGTCTTCTGAAGTTCCATCTTTGAAATTGTGTCCCTCGTCTTCGTTGTCTTTACCGGGTGGAGCCAAACAAATTTCGTGAATGAATCGGCGATCACTAGAATATGGTTGTAGCCCTTGTTGGTAGACTTCAGTGGGCCGATGTGATCCATATGATAGGTATACAACGGTTGACTCTCCTTGAACAGCGGGTGTAAAAGTCCTTCTTTCTTTCCAGATTTGCGATTCACTATCAAACATGTTACACAGTTGGATATGACTCGACGCGTTTTCTCAACTAGTCCTGGAATGTGGAATTCCTGTTTCACTTCCTCTTCAGTCCTCTTGCTTCCGTAATGACCCTTTTCGTGTGCAGTTTTTATTATTTCCTGTTGCATGGCGCGTGGAACAACCAGTAACTCTTTTCCGTCTTCAAATTTGAATAAGAGTCCACTTCTCATCACAAAGTTGTCGTACTTGCCCTCCCTCAGGATGCTCATTATAGCGAGCAACCCTTCGTCTTCGGCTTGTGCCCTTTTGATCCGCGCAGTCAAGCTATCAGCAAAGTTGAAATTTATAGTCATGCAGCGACTCAAAGCATCTACATGCTTCATCCTGTGTCCTGGTCGATGTTCTATCGTGTATGAGTATTCCTCCAGAGCTAAGGCCCATCTAGCGACTCTCGGTGATAAGTCCTTTTTGCTCATAGTCTTCTGGAAGGCTGCACAATCAGTAACGATTTTAAAATCTATTCCCAGTAAATAGACTCTAAATTTCCTCAATGCTTTTATAACGGCCAAAACTTCGAGCTCATAGCTACTGTACTTTTCCTCTTGCGTCGTTGTTTTCTTACTCATATAAGAGATTGGATGTAGCTTTTCGTCGTCCGGAAATTTCTGTAATAATACAGCTCCATAGCCATACTTACTTGCATCTGTATGCAATTCGGTTTCGTACTTCTGATTGTAAATCTTCAACACAGGGTCAGATGATAGACTATCCTTCAGTTTTTGAAAAGCCTCTCTTTGCTCAGCACCAAATCGGAATTCTGTATCATCTCTGAGTAGATCGCTCATTGGTTTCGCGATTGTACTGTAATCTGGGATAAACTTTCTAAAATACCCCGTTAGACCTAAAAAACTCTGCACTCCGGTTATATTCTTTGGTTCTCGGAAATTTTGAACAGCCAATGTCTTGCTTGGAGAAGGTTGAATTTGTCCCTCCTGGACTACATATCCCAGGTATTCAATTTTTCTCTTTAGAAATTGACATTTCTCAAAGTTCAATTGTAGACCGTATTCCCTGGCGACGTCTAATACCAACGTAAGTTTGCGTAGAGCCTCTTCATCATCTTTAGCGGGAACAATGATGTCGTCCATATATACAAAGCAAACACCGTCCCTCACTAGTTGCCAAAATATACTATTTATATACCGTTGGAATACTGCAGGAGAATTTGTAAATCCAAACGGTACCTTTAAGAACTGGAACTGTCCTGAATGAGTCACGAATGACGTGTATTTTCTGCTGCTGTCTTCGACGTCCACATGAAAAAATCCGTTTCTGAGGTCCAACGTACTGAAAACTCGGGCGTCCTGCAATTTATCAAGCAAATCGTCGATAAGGGGTAAAGGATAGCGGTCCTTCACCACGATCTTATTCAGCCTGCGGTAATCAATGCAAACTCTTGATGATCCGTTCTTCTTTCTCACCACGATTACTGCACTGGCATTCTCTGATGAACTCGGTTCTATTATTTTGTCATGAATCCAAATTAGCACTTGATTGTCCACCACTTCTTTTTCTCGAGGCGAAAGTCGTCGCGGTCCGCAGTGAACTGGCTCTTCATTCTTCACTAAGATCTTCATCTTGACATCAACAGATTTGGTCTTCTCCGGAACATAGTTTGCTATTAAACCTTGAACTTCCTTTTTTATCTCGCTTTTGACCGAATCTCCTATATCCAATTCTTCTTTATTTACGGCCTGGATGCACATGATGTGAGCTTCTAATTTTGGTTTCCGTAGGGTGACACCATTTCTGTTTATGAGCACTTCCGCTTGGTCAAGAAGCTCGTTTCTAATGACCATTTCGAGTTTCATGGTATCTGCTGTAACCACGTATACGTCTGTTGTAAACTGCTCACCATCAACGACGACAGTTGTTGAAAAGTATCCTTGAGGACACACGAAGTTCTTCCCAAATCCGCTCAGGACCATATCCGTTTTGACTAGTTTCGGAGCACTCAGTGAATCGTAAATGTCTTGTCGCAGCAAGCTAACTTGACTTCCACAATCGATGAGCGCCTTTACCTTCCGATTAGCCAATTGTACTTCTTTAAATTTGCAATTATTCGCGTTCCATACAATGGCACTCATGCTTTTCGACTGTCGCGGTTTCCTTTCCTTTGGGCAATCAGCTGAAATGTGACCAAAAGCGTCGCAATTGAAACACCTCTTACCCTTTTCTTTGTGTTTACAGTTGCTCGAAGTATGTCCGGTACCACCGCAATTGTAGCATCGCTTGTTCGCGTCCTGAGAAGTGCCCTTCGATTTATTACCATCGTCGTTCTTCTTGTCTTTCTCATCTGTATTCTTCGAGTTCCACTTGTGATAATTCTTGTTTGTCTTCTTAGTTTGGACCTTCATCACTGCCATCTCGTAATGTTTCAGCTTGACCTTGAATTCTTTTATGTTGTCTACTCCATATAGCAGAAGTTTCGTTCCTGAATCGTCTTCAATTCCGTCGATTATATATTGTATCAATGATTCGTCATCTATATCACCTCGGCTAGCAATCTCCATCATGACGAGAAAGTATTCCTGTAAAGATTCTTCTTTTTTTTTCCTTCGTCGATTCAACAACCGATGAATTTCTGCCGTGCTTGTCTTAACATCAAACTCTTCCTTCAAAGCTTTTTTCAGGACGGTCCACGATGTGATTCCTTTCTCGCCCTGGATAAAAAGTTTGGCTAGGCCTTCGAGTGATTTCTTAGCAAAAACAAACTTTTGTAGACTGTCCCAGCCCATCAAAACAGCTGTCTCTTCGAAATCAGTGATCCATTTTTTTACTGGATATCCATCACTACCGTTGAAGGTCTTGAGTGAACCTTCAATATCACGAAAAGTCAATGAAAACTTTGGCTGCGTACGTACAGAAGCGACAGAGCGCGCATCATCACTATTATCCGAATCGTTTTCTTCCTCGTTGTTAATAGCACGCAGCTTCTGCTCAAACTCGAACGTCAACTTCTTCAGTTGGGCTGCCCTTTTGTCATCTTGTTTTTTCGGGTTGCTTAATACTCCTTTCTTATATTCGTCTTCTTCATTTTCTTCTTGCTTGATCTCGGTCTCGATTTTCGACGCCAACTGTTGCAGATCTCCCAGCATTTCACATATATCGTCGATCATTTCGTCTTTCGTCCCACTGTTGATACAAAGAATACTGCATATAGCTCCCAGATCCGCTTCCGAAAATGTATCGTGAATGAACGACTTTTTCATCTCTTCATCTTTAGATCCGGACTCGAACGTAAAACCGGAAAACTCTCTAAGCCTCTTTCTGTTTTTTCGATCCTCTGGCATCGTTTCAAAAATCAAGTTATGCAACGTTTTAATTGCTTTTACCGGCGCAGAGGTTATGTTCTTTTCTATTTGTTCGATTTCTCCCAATGTCGCCATCTTCCAAAAATTTT
Source organism: Teleogryllus occipitalis (assembly GCA_011170035.1). Lineage (NCBI taxonomy): Eukaryota > Metazoa > Arthropoda > Insecta > Orthoptera > Gryllidae > Teleogryllus > Teleogryllus occipitalis. The sequence continues at coordinate 43,877 of BLKR01015308.1, read as the reverse complement.
GCGAACTTCCTGTCGAACAGTCGGTAACGTCGATTACAATCGGTATTTTATAAAAACAGCCTCGTGGTTCAAACCTTCAATTGTGCGAACAAATGTATGGAAACAGCAAAAATATTCATACAATTTGTCTTATTTGCATCTACTCACGTATCTTCGAAATTACATCAATTCTCGTCAAGCTTTCGTCGGTGAATTACGTCGTTTTTTTGAGGTTATAATGACCTTCACTCGTCGTCTTATTCCAGCCTATCGTCGTCGCAACTTTGAAAACTGGCCTTCAATTGGAATCCCTCGTCGTTTATTCCAAATTGATCGTCGTCGGCTGGCACGTCGTAATGTTTTCAATGTTGCGAAATGGCGGCCGTGGAAAGTTCTAGTCGTTTCTCGAAATCCAGTTCAATCGCGGTCGAGCCCCCAAATTGTGGGAGAAATGGTAGTCGGAATAGAAATAAACTCGTCGTTGAAATATAAAAAGATAATTATATTCTTGAAATACTTGAAGAACAATACAAATAAACTATATCCCGACAATTCACAACGTGTTCATCTCGGCGTTACTTGCGTTCGAGTGACTTGTTTACGCTCGTTGTCAACCGACTTGGTCCTGCCGCCACGCCATCTTGCGCCTCTTCCGGGAACCCCAAAAAATCCGCCTGATTTGAATCGGTCTCCCACATATATGTACTTATTTTTTTCAAAAATATGTAAGAAAAAATTGGAAATTTGTGAAACAAATATTCGTTATAAAGTTTACAATTCCATTCTTCAAGCGTTTTTCGAGCAGAGTACGTTGAAGTTTTACATCTACAGAAGCAATTATTTGCTAGTTTCATCTGAAACATATAATACTTTCGTATTATATACAATGTTGTTTATGAGGAGCCGGAGCTCAAGTGAATAGTACCATGTAGCCTGTGATAGAAGGGGGGGGGGGGGGCTAAAGGTAGCATACCCCCCCTCAACTCCAGAAAAGGGATAAGACAATGATCTGAATTTTTTATCGAGTTACACATGGGGTCTATGAAACACGAGTAATCACGTGGTTGAAGTTTCTTCTGCTTCACATACTACATCCGCTCATCGTTGATCTCGACTACGCTGTTTCCTAGAAGCCGATGGGGGCGGGGGTAGATAAGTTTGACAATTAATAGCGATTGTCCGGCGTTAATACAAGCGCATTGCGTATTTTTTAGGTATTTCAGTAACTAAGTTAGTTTTCAAGTAACATATATTTCGAACATCACAAGTGAAATGTTAATTTTCGACCTATAAATATATTAAAATGTAAGGAAATATGTAGCTATAGATAAAATATGTAAAAATATGTAATTATACCAATATATGTAAAAATATGTAAAATAAAAATGGTTCCAATTAGTTCAGAATGTCGTGTTAAGTGTAAAAAATATTACTGAATGCAGGTATCTTGTCCCTGTAAAAATATGTATTTACATGAAAATCCGTTCCCTACTCATGATTAAAACTGTCTCCGAAGTTACAGTAGTCTTAAGTAACATAACTAGGGAACGGAATTTATTGTAATAAAAAATGTAAAATATGTACATATATACGTACTTATTTTTTCCAAAATATGTAAGAAAAAACATAAAATATGTAAAATAAAAATTCATTATTGAGTTAAAAATTGTTCTCTACAAGCATTTTCCGAGCATAGAACAGCGCCGATTAGTTCTTAACAAGCATTCGGAGTGGCGTAAAGTAGGTTATGCCAATACAGAAGTCATTCTACAATAGATTTCACCACACATATGAATTTTATTCGAAATATGAAATACATGCATAGTTTATATTACAATGTTTACAAGAAGCCGATGTTCCTGTGAATAGTAGTACTGCATAGCCAGTGATGGATCACGGGGGAGTGGGTTAAAGGGAATACACCCCCCCCAATCAAACAAGGTGGTAGGGCAATTTTCTCTAAAAAATATTTTTTAAGTTTTTGAAAAATGTGCTGTTTGAAACATGAGCAAACACGTGGTTGAAATTACTTTTGTTCATAGAAATCCGCTTATTCTTGACTCAGAGAATGCAGTAAGTAGGGGGGGTGTACAATTATGGTGAAGATGTGGTCATATTAGCCCACCAGCATTACATTTGATTTTTAAGAAAGATGATTCCATAACATATAATGCAAACGCGCATCTGAAATGTTTTGTTTCGACGTATAAATATATTAAAATAAAACTAAACATGTAGTAGTAGGTGAAATATGTAAAAATATGTAATTATACCAAAATATGTAAAAACATGTAAAATAAAATAGTTGCAATGCATTCACATCTCGTAAACTAAAAAATATTATTGAACGCAGGTAACTAGTTCCTGTAAAAACATGTAATTACATGGAAATTCGTTCCCAAATCAGAACACTGATGATACCATTTATAAAATGAGTAAAATAAATACACATGGTAAACAATGAGAATTTCCATGTTTGCAATATTGTCTGGACAGACCACATCGTTAATTACAAAACAAACGTTAGAAATTCTTATTCCTAATATATGTTGTCAAAGAGAGAAAAACAGATATCAGATCGCAGGTCAGATGTGACATGTGACCGATCTGTGTAACATTCCAAAAGCAGTACTGCATTTCTATAGTCATTGCGGTATATCCTTTCAGTCATGAAATGCAAGCTCAAATATTTTAGTTATTTTTTTTTTTCATTGTAACCTTCATTTGGCACATAAAATACTTCTCTTTAAAAAAAAGGTTGTTTGCAAAGGAGAAGCAGTGTATAGTACAATTTCCAGTACTACAAATAAGTTTTTTAATATGATTTTGGTATTGAATGTAGGATAAAACATTTATAAGTAATTGTATATTGCAGAAATTTTCACGCCTTACTGCAAATAAACCGGGTAGAAAAGTATATCTCTATGCTCAAAGACATAGAAATTGCAAGGTACAAAAGAAAAAATACAATAAATGTAAGCAAATATGTTAGAGGTCAAATTAATAAAAAGTAGGATTTTATTAATTTGTAATGAAATGCAAAATAAACATATTGAGCATTGCATTTAATGAGTTCTGAAATTTCGTAAATCACCACACAAATTGAGTGAAATTTCATCATTCCAACAGACAGGTTCACAGTCATTGGCTTTCCCCAAAAGACACACAATATGAGTGGCACTTGACTGTAACACACATAATTACTGAATTAACCTCCCAATTGCCTTCTATCCGTACATCTGCAATATCAATGAACACAACACTCAAACTGGAATAAATGAACAGTTTGTAGAGTAGAGAGACCTTTATCAATTTTTGTACTAATATCAATTGTTATATCATTAAACATCCCAAACTTATTTTACACAAATCAATCTGTCATGGTTGGATGAAGTTGGTTTGTTAGTTGTAGGTGATTCCAGGCAGATGAACTAAGAGATCATTAGTCCCATAAGTGTGGTGCATGTTGTTTCCTCAGGAGGTGGCAGTGATCTTCCCCCACTGGATGGCAAAATCAGGCACCAACCTATCGTCTGCTAGCAGGATTTCCCACAACCAGGTATCTCCTACCAGCAGGGCACCGCCCCAGCTGGGACAAGCTCTAAGCTTTCGACCGATCTCCTGGCATGTGTGGTAGTGTAGTGCATGTTCGTGTAAGAGTGTGTAAGGGGTAAGGTTAGGACAAGGAAGAGGATGGAAAGATAATGCGCGGTCCGTAGTCTGTTTGTTAGGGTACTGCTCTAGCATTCGCCTGGTGTTGATCAGAGAAACCACGGAAAACTACCGATCAGAGCAGCCACCCTCTAGAATTTTCCAAACAGCTACTGAATTCGACCTAGCTGAAAAGCTAGTGTCGAAAATCTTGCCACTGTCGGGACTTGAACCTATGACCTCCCCGTCAGACACACTGTAGTAACATCAGTTGATGTTACTACAGCCACCTCTCCCGGTTTGGTTGGATGAAACTTGTACAGCCTATTGATATCCAATGAGAAAAACCTTTATAATCTCCTTTTGGCTATAAAAATAGGGCAAAAGCAGTCTAAAATTTGCAGTTCGATTTACAAATTTTGAAACTTACATTTGCAATACAATTTTACAATACTTTATTTACTCCTTTTTACTGCAATTTGTTTTTCTCAAAATATCTGTTTGTGAACAAACCTGGCACCTACACTGTACAAAGGGATATAACCCAAATGGATATTCCTTGATCAATCTGGGCGATGTCAGGCCCTTCAAATTTGTACCTGATCTTTTAATTTTTGGGAGTACTATACAGTTCCCTATGCGCTTTACAAATTTTCTAAAACATTGCTTCAAATTTTCTCCCTAATTTTTTTGTTTTAATAGAGAAATGGCACAGGTCCAATTTTTAAGAAAACCAGTGAATTTTTGAAAATTGCAAACTTTTTTAATATTTTCAGTGTTCTACTACACCTACATTATTGAAAACAGATTTTCTTTTTAATGAAATTCACTCTTCAAAATCAGAACTTTAAATGATGTCCTGCAATATTTTTTTCAAATACAAGTAGTTTTTATGTATCTTTGAGTGAATTTGTAACAATAAAAAAAATTGTAAATATTAGGCAAAAGAGGCTCCATTTATTCTTTATAATTTTCCCTCGAATAGAGAGAAGTTTGCTTAATAATGTCATAAATTTGCATTAAAAAACGTAAAATAAATAAATAAATAAATAAATAAATAAATATATATATATATATATATATATATATATATATATATATATATATATATATAATGTCATAGATTTGCATTTAAAAAAAATTTGTTATGGAAACAAAGCACAGTTTCTGGAAGGTAGTTTGCTCCTGAATTCAAATCTAAGTTCGGTCAATAAATCAAAAATAGTCACCAAACTACTATTTTTGAATTAGTGACCAAATTTAAATTTGGATTCAGGAGCAAACTCTGACTCTTATGTTATTCTTTCTACACTTTGCAGATGATCAGGTGGTGTTCGCTGAAGATTGCTGAGTGAAGATGAAGACTATGCTCTATATATGCTGCAGAAATTATATGGAGAGTACTTGGAATGGGGTTTAGAAATTAATCTTAACAAGACTGAGTATATGGTTGTAGGAGGAAGCGCTAAAGGTCTAAAGCTGGATGATGGTTCGGAAGTAAAACCCTGTCAAAAATTCACATACCTAGGTACACAAATAAATACAAATGGAGGCAGTACACAAGATATTAGAAACAGAATGGCAAAAGGCAGAGTGGCTATAAGACAACTACATCCACTGATATGGAAAGATAAATTAAGTAAGTGTAAAGAGAAAATTATATAAGACTGTTGTAGAGAATATTGCCCTTTATGGGTCTGCGGTATGGGAAGTAACAAAAAAGTGCAAACGAAAATTGACAGCAATGGAAATGGACTTCTGGCGCTGAAGTTGCGGACTGACTTTAATGGATAAAGTTAAGAATGAAGAAATTAAATGTAAAGTGGAAGTAAGTTTTGATATAATTGACACCATAGAAGTGAAAAAAATAAAATGGTATGGGCACATGCAAAGAATGAATGAAGAATGCTGGCTGGAAATACTGTAGAAATGGCAACCAGCTATCCATCGAAGAAGAGGAAGACATAGACTTACATGGGGAGGAGTAGAAGTGAAGACTACACCAATAGAGAAATGTGGAGGCTGGAACGCAAGAGACAGCCTAGGGTGTAATATAATTCACTATACTACTACTACTACTACTACTACTACTACTACTACTACTACTACTACTACTACTACTACTACTACTACTACTACTACTACTACTACTATTACTACTACTACCACTACTACTACCACTACTACTACTACTACTACTACTACTACTACTACTACTACTACAACTACTACTACAACTACTACTACTACTACTACTCCTTCAAAAAAAAGTTTTGTAAACAGTTACATCTTCCTATGTATTATATGTACCTCCCACCAGTGTGGCACCGCCCCAGCTGGGACAAGCTCCAGACCAGTCTCTCGGCACATGTGGTAATGTAGTGCATGTAAGTGTGTTTAAGTAAGGGGTGAGGATATGACAAGAAAGGGAAAGGAAAGATCTCACGCGGTCCATGGCCTGTTTGTTAGGGTGCTGCACCAGCATTCACCTGGATTGATAGGAGAAACCACAGAAAACTACTGATCTACTGTGCCGTTTATTAATATTATTAATATTTATTAAAAATTATTAATATTTATTAATAATTATAATTATTAATAAATTATAAATTCAGTATTGCTAACCATCACAACTGGTGATTGTTAGTAATTCCAAGAAACAACAATGTACATTATCTCTGGGAATAAATATTATTTTTATTATTATTTTTATCATCATCATCATCATCATTATTATTATTATTACTATTATTTAGTTCACTGAGACCAATATCTGGCGGAGAAAGGGAGTCAAACCCCAAGCACACCAGGGGACCGCCCATGAGGCGAACCTGCTTGATAAGGTTCCCAGACTTGCATCAGTGGTAAGCTCCCAAGGAAGCCTGGGTCAAAAATTTGGATGCAGAAAGCTGCCTGAGGGCAGTCTCCCCACAAGAAATCCTGTACGCCAAATAAAAGAGCAGCCAGCTGCACGAATTCTCCTTCAGACAGACTGAATTTGACCTAGATATCTAGCTAGTGTCAAAAATCCTCCCACTGTCAGGACTTGAACCTCGGTCCACCAGGTCAGAGACACTGCAGGGACATTAGTTGATAAGCCATCTTTCCCGATGCAAAGTAAGATAATTTTGAATGTAGTAAGATGTATGACTTACATCAAAAACATTTTCAATTGCATGTACATTGAATTCTAAGAAGGAGGTAGAATCAATATCATTTCTTATTTAAATACAAAAACCTCCATAAGGAGTGCCCCTATTTGATTCCCTCACTCTAAAAAACTATTTTGCAAAACAAAATCTAGGAATCTGGAGTGTGTTCAGTTCTCATTAAGAGATAACCAATGTTCTATAAAGCTAAAACCATCTATTTGTTGTAGAGCGTATTGTAATGCTGCCTCAATAAATTCAATTTTATTCGAAAGAGTTTGAACATTATGATGCATTATTCGAATCTTTTCCATGTAACTACATAGATATTTTTCCGTTGCAATTTATCTTTTTCATTTTTATCTCGAGTGCGAAGCAAATATATGACAGTGACAGGGGCGAGGGATGTGGGGCGACAGATGTACAGGAATAATAGGAAAGGAAGTACAAAAATTAGGTTCAGGGGAAAAGGCAAATGGGTCCAAAGAGGTCCCAGAGGATAGAAGAGAACTAGATGTGGGTGGGGATAGGTCTTGCACAGAACACTGCCAAGGTTGTGAAAGGATGTGTTTTGCAAGCTCGCTACCAAGTACATGTTTCTGACAAGGTTCAGATGAAAATCATGCTGAGTAAGTGTTTCTTCTGAGAGATAGTGTGACTCAAATAGATTAAGATTTCTGCCTCCCAGATGCAGTTTCAATTGGTTGTTTGCATGCCTAATTTCTTGGCAGTGTTGATTTATTGTACCAGAAGGGCAGAGTCAAGACAATAATGTTCATGTTTTGGGTAGCACATTGAAGTTTGTCAACACATTGGACATGTGTAAAGTGACCATACAAATTAACGTCATTCTGGCCTCCTATGATGATGACTGTATTCTATTTGGTGAGAGTTTTTGTGTGGGTGTCCAACTCACTGGTTATGTTGGCAAACCTTTAGATAGGTTTATACGCACCTGTATCAGAGAAATTGGATGGGAGTTCCCCACTGAACAGGAAAGAGATTTGTGGACCATGGTTATCTGATAACATGAAACTTTTGGGTGAGCTCAGTGGGAATGTCCTTGTTTACTGGTGGGCCAGATTGTACAGCTCTATGTAAAACTGTTTCTTTGCACTTTGCTATCCTGTTTGTGTTGGTTTGTGAATGGATGTGTCGATGAAGGGGATGGGGTAGTGAGGTTCGAGAAGGGAAGGAATCTCACTGTCATAATCTAATACAGAAAATCTGTTTTTAGTTGTAATTGGTAGTGGTGATAATGTTATTGCTTTTGTGGGTGAATGGCTGGAAGGTTCTGTGGTGTTGTCTATTGCTGTCCAACTGTCTGTGACTTAAACGATCTCTTTGAGCCTTCGGATATGTTATTCTAGTCTACTGTTCATATGTGTAAAGGCTTTTAGAAGGTCGACTTTGAGAGTATACAGAGTAGAAAGTGTAGAGGGAATAGTAGCCATGTCGTGAATGCATATCAAAGTGCATGGTAAATACGAAAATAAATAAACGAGAACCTACACAAATATAAAAAGTATTACCTAAACTAATATCCTTTAATTAAGTATATTAAATTATTTAATTTAAGTTACATATTTGTTTAAAAAAATAACAGGTATGAGATTCTAATTAGTGTTTAACACTTATATGAAAACATTGGTCTGACAGGAACCAAGTGAAATTGGTTTATACAGTAGTGGCAGATACGTGTGCACAAGAGTGTTGACAGCCAAAGTAGCTTCCTCCCTGACCCTCTTCTATCGCTCAGCAACGTTTTGTTTAGTTCTGCTGGAATGGCCAGCAATGAAGGGGCGTTTTTGGAAATCGTAATGGTCTGCGAGACAGGCAGTTTCTCTTCCCATATTGTTCATAGCGGTACGCGATTCTGTTTGTTTCTCTTAGTGTGTAAATGGTCTGTGAGATGGGTGTTTCCATAGACACTCTTGGGCCATTTTCTCAAATACTGATTTTATTTTTTTCTTTAAAAATATTGTAATGGCTCGCCCAACTCATTTTGATGATTCCAGCTCAAGGAGAGCAAAAATTTAGTATCCTACTCAAGCTATACTTTGTGTATGCAAACCTATTGAAGAGTCCAACAGGAATGTCACTTTGGACAATTGATTTAGTTCTGCAGAAGTTATTGATGAACTGAGAAGAGAAAATTAACTAACGTTGGGATAGTAAAAAAGGACAAAAATTATTCCTGAGGAATTCCTTGCTAGCCCACAAAGACCAGTTGGATCAACTCTGTACAGATTTGGAGGATCAACTACACTTATTAGCTAAAAAGAAAAGAGTTGTCTTATTGACTTCAACTATACATCATAGCATCCAAGCCAATGAAGAGAAAAGGAACCCCCGAGATTACATGCTTCTGCAATGAAACAAAATGTGGAGTAGATGTCTTAGACATGAAATGTGCAGTTTCCACATCCAGTAGGAAAACCAGGCGATGCCCCTTATTTTATTTTACAGGATGTTGAATATTGGAAGTGTGAACGAGTATAATATATGAGTGTCAAAGATACACCTACCATGACAAGATATTAGTATGTCAAGCAGTTGGGACAGATTACTCATCTTCAAAAGAGACTAGCAGAAACATTGAACCTCCCACAGGACTTGAAATCAAGCATACAGAATGTTTCAGCAGAAGGCCTTGCTCAGCAACAGGGAGAGCAACTGAGGGGGTGGGAGCGGCGGCAATGTCACCCAGAGGGACAAGATGAAGAGCAGCAAGAAATCCCAAGTGGACAAATGGCCAAGAGGAGAGGTCTCTCATTGTGTTAAAGCAGTTTGCTTAGAATGCAGTAGGAAACTTTGTCTTTGCTGTGAAAAAAAGATTAAAACAAACCCTCTTGTATCTATAACTCACATTTTCCTTTTTCTACCATTTCAGTGTTTTTCAACAATTCCAATGTTTTCAACAGTTTCAATGTTTTACAACAATTAAAATGATTTACAATATCAATGGTTTTTAGCAGTTTCAGTGTTTTCCAACAATTTTAATGTTTTTTTAACTAGTTCGATCTTTTTCAACAATGTCAGTATTTTCAAATTATTGTTTTATTTTTATCATATACAATATATTTTAGAATGCTATAAAGAAATATACGAATTGATTGATACAGGTGTAAAATTTATTTTACCTTTATATCCCACTTTCAACGCCCAATAACAAATGGCAGTCTTTGAGACTGGGTGTCTCTCTTTACGTTATAAAAAACATTTTTCCATATAAGTGTTAAATGTGATTGAATAATTGTCAAAAGAGTTTAATATGTTTAACATAATAGATCTAAGCTGCAAACTAATAAATATTATTAGATGCATATAATTGTCACTACCCTGTCACCTTTTTTGGTCACCATTACGCTCGGAAATATGTTCCCCAACAGTAAAAATATCCATGTTGAGACCATGTTTCCAACTAACAAATGTATTTTAATAATAAAATTTGTTCAAAGAATTAGTCACCCTGACAAGGATTCAAAACCAGGTCTCCTCATTTACACCCAGTTGCTCTAACCACTAACGAATCTAGCTATTATTAAATGACTATTCTTTACCTACTAAAAGACAAATTTTAATATTAATTAATAGTTAGGTAATCAATCAATGTATTAAGATAGAATTAAGAAAGTTTCTGTAATGGTAATTCGTTTCAGGTCCTCAATGGTGTACAAAACATGAAAGGAGAAAAACCCATAATGACTGTGCATGCCCTAATTTATTTATTAACCTAGAAAAAATGTTCAATTACACTGTTTCTACCACCTGACAGGAAGTTTTTCCCTTGCCATAACATGCTGTCACTTTTCCGAGGTTTTCAATAGAGACACCTTCTGGTATAAATACCAGGGGTCAATTGGTCCGAAATTAAGTGTTCAGGCTTTGACCTAAGGCACTTGGACTAGCCACATTAAATCATATAATTTGCTCAATATTTGTAAAAGATTACCTACTAAATAATAAGTTTAAACAATAGATGTGATTATCAAATATGTCTGGAGCATAAGACCATTATCAAAACATGTAAAAAACTTTTACATAAAAAAGAACTTCTAGAATTACTGATCTTTGTTTCTATCTTTAAACATTTTCATCACTTCTAAGATGGATCAAATTTGTATTAACTACACATTCAACCAAACCATTCCTAATTCGATAGTTAAAAGTTGGATACAATCCATTTTTTAATAAACTAATTGACGATAAAATAAAATATTGAAACTAAGTTCAATAATTCTTATTACTTTCTTTCCAATATCTGAGACAGATGTAAATACCCAGAGTACTTGAAAAATTCTTAAAATAGATTCCACATAGTAAATTTTTAACTCTAGATTTAATGCTCATTCATCTCCATGCATACCTTGCTGGGCAAGTGGTTAGCTTTCTACTCTGAACCCCCAATGCATGCATTTGATCCCAGTTGAGGTGTACGTATTTTCAAAGAGCGAAAAATCCACAGTAGTTGTATCATGCTTGTGGCATGTAAAAGAACCTTGGCAGGTGCTCAACAAAATTAAAATCCCTATGGCAATTTCCTATTCCAACAAGATCTCACATTCTCCACATAGGTTGGATATAGTTAACTGAAATAGATATCTAGATGAGAAAGTGAAAGTCAAAACCCAAGTGCTTCATGCACCTGCACAAAAAAGGTTCCCTAGATCCGCTTTAAAGGAAGCCTGAATACACAAGTGTGGAACTATGGTAAAAAAGGCTACGTCCCTACAAAATAACCCACATGATAAATAATATCTTCATAGACAGTGAATAAGTAGTTAAGTGAAAATTTGGCCAAAATGAGTTACACAACCAATGATAAACAGAGATTTTTCTAAGTAGTGTATATCTGACTGACATGTTGACTTGAAACTGAGTTATTGGAATGTGTTTTCTCTATCCACCTCCACATTTGGCAACCCAAAACAGATATGTCTACGAAACCAAATCAGACTGTCTGTACAGCCTTTGACAGGGTCAAGGCCTACCAGCGGCATCCTGGCCTTGTGGCCATTGGTTAAGGGGTATGAGTGGTTAGCATATAGACATCCTTAAGCCTTATTCTGGTCTTCGCAACCTGAGAAGTGAGCTTTTTCATCGTTACACACCAACAGATACTGGGACATCTACGAAAACAAATTTGCACAGTTAACCCAATTTTGAGAACAAGTGTCCAAATAAAGTTGACACATTATTCACATTCAGTGCAATGTGGTGAAACCAAGTGAATAGTTTACATCAAATTCTTGCATTGCATACCAACTATCAAAAGAAAGTTAATTCCTCTCATTGGAAATGTAGGCAACAGCTTATACATACACCTGACCATGAATTCTTAATAATTATGAAGAAAAATTCATAATTGTGCTTGGCTAATACTGACAATTTCTCTTAGGGTTTTGAGCCCAGAAGAATTGCATGTTGCTAAATTACATATTTTGTCTTTCCATTTTATGAATCCCATTATTGCCCAAATTGAACCAATAAAAATAAACTTTCTGACCACAATCATGTTAATACTCTCATGTAAAATTTGCATAAAGAGAATCAAGAAAATCCTGTTGGTCTGTTTACGTGCAATGTTTTTATGAACAGAGCTTGCATTTAAATAACCTAAACAACATACACGACGCAGATGCGATCTCTTTGATGTCAAAATAAAGGAGACCAAATTGTATTGTTTACTCATACATACACCAGGGTATGGTATGATACAGATACCACGGTATGGTGAAATTAGCTTATGAGAAAAACACTTCTGCACGACAACATTAAACAAAAGCAGCCTTTGGAGTCAACTTACAATAATGCCTGCCAACACTGTATCTAACCTCAGTGATCATCTTCAAGTGGCAATTTAACAGTGTATGATGTAGTAACAGACCAGGCCACTGGCTACAAGTAGGAGGAAGCCATAAAAACACTAATGCTTCTATTGTTTGTGTGTGTGTGTGTGTTAGTTCTCTATTATATTGTATTATACTATTGTGCCGTATTACATAAAAATGACTTGTCCTATGTATATGTTATGACCAATTGGATGAAATAAATTATCTAATCATAAAAGAGGTCAATGAAAGAATAAAGTTGGGAATCCATGGTTTACACATTTGTTTCATTTTATTAATTTTTACTTTTTTATATTTTTTGTTTCTGTATAATTTTTGTGTGATTTTGTTATAGAAAGCAGCAAACTTAAGTACTTTTCACTTTCTTTTCATTTCTAAACCTTTAGACTTAACAATGATAATAAAAATGGGTTACAAATTGTTTTGAAGAAGTTTTTTGTGCACATGCATGTGTTTTTTGTGCATAATATTATTTTACTCAAGACAGTAATCACTTTAGTTTTGTAATGGTGCAAAATTACAGAATTGAGATTGATTGATTTTACCCAATTTCATTGATTTATTATACATTTCTGATTTTACCCAACAGTGCAAACTGAAAAGTAGGGAAATCTGACTTAATTACTTATTCACTGTACATATGGATAATTAAGTATACACTTAAAAAGGGCATCTGAGAAATACTAATTAAAAAAATATTATCCCAATACAAAATGACACTTTACACTACATTAAAAACCCTATTGAATACACAAAAAAATCCTTGCTGTACAAGAAAAATGCTTTTCACAAAACAAACAATTCACATTAACTGAATGCATGACAAAATAAAACAACCATTCCAGTACTCACCTGATGATTTGCCAAAACATTGAATGCATGAGCAATAACTATATTTTCAGAAACATCAGCTAACGTGATTGCTTGGATGGATATCCAAGAGGTAAAACATCGCAAGATTTTTATATGAATCTGGGTATTATCTCCACTATTTGATAAACAACTTTTCTGCAAAAAAAAGAAATACAAAATTTAAGCACATAAGAATTAATTTAAAGTACATAAAACACTATAGTAATGAGATACTAACCAGGAACTGTATCACTGTCCCTGATGCCATTCCCAATGAGAGAATAATTTCATTTCTTCTATTTGCACCTAATCGTAAAGATCTAGAATTTACTTCTTCTGGTAGTACTGTCAGTATTTCCAAAAGTGGGCCTAAATGTTTTCCTCCAAATTGATTGATAAGATCTAATACTGGTGATTGCCATGATGACATTTGCAATGCTAAATCTGCTAGAGCCAAACACAACTGAAATCATAACATGTGATTACAAAAATGTTAAAGACCACAAAAATTATTACAATGATTTTTTGTTTTAAAGCAATAACACCAAATATTATCCCCCAACACCATCTACATCTACAACGGTGTTTATTTTACTCTTCCTCTGGCTTTAAAAAATATTATTTCTCTAGCCCCCCCCAAAAAAAAACTGCACACTATTTAAATAACTTAAAATGGTTGAAAATTTAGTGATGTCATGTAATAACATTTGCAAAACAGTTTTATTTTATTCACAATTTCTGTGAAATCACATTCACTTAATTTAGAGAACACATTAAACATTATTAAACATTAAACAATATTTACAGAAAAAAATCTGATAAAAAACAAACATGAAGGCAACTTAAATTAACTTATATAAATTACTAAAGAACTGAGTACCACTTTATTTTGTTTCACATGCAACAAACCACATATTGCTACAAGAAAGCTGTATCATACACTGCAGAAAAAACATTAAACTTGAGAACATTTTATTAAATAATTGTTTTTCACTTTACTTCTGTACCTGTGTCACAATTACTGTGTTTGTAGCATCATTTACTTGTCCTATATGTTCTACAAGAGAGTCTCGTAAAGATATGTGAGCTTCCTGGGGTAATTCAAGGAATGAGTACTGTATTTTACTACGCATTGTCTGTGCAGCAAAGTAACATGATTCTAAATCTCTCTTCTCACGAAGCATTTCATCAGCAACTTTCCACGAGTACACCTGAAAGTATAATATTATTAATTTAAAAAATTGGATGTAGGGTCTTGTAGAATATCAAAAGACTGTATGTTGAATTTTCTACCGACAAACGAGTTCAATACTGTCGAATGCTCATTTCAATATAAAAAATTAATCAAAAACTCACAGATCGTTGTAGTGCTTGTAACCAGTAAGAAGCTTTTTCTTTTTCGGAAGTGTCCGGGTTATGGTAGAGGGTAAACACCGCTTGATACACTGTATCTAAACACGGAGGTGTATCCATTTTAAATACTTGAGAAGAAATTAACCATTCAGAATTTCCTTTAATAAAAATCCACTTTACTGATCAGTACGTCGCATCACATCGCACGACATATAATAGTACAATTAACACATTCTTTACTCTTGGTCGCTCTTCATACGGTATACAGTTTACAATTTGCGGGTGTTCGTGTTCAATTGTCAACGAGTGCTCCAGATTTTCAATATGGCCGTCAGGAGAACCTGTTGGTTTTGTTGGATTTGTAGGTTATAATAATATAATTCCGTGTAAGAACGTGCACTTGAGTGTTTCGCCTGCCGATGGATGTCAATGGCCTGCCAATTATAGGACCGGGTGTGGATTATACCCAGGTACTTGCAATTGTAATACTAAAATGTGCTTGACGGTAAATAACGTATAGGTTAATGTCACGTTAAATTGTCAAGCAACATAATTTCGTATCCTATCTGAAAAGACTGTAATGTATGCACATTTAATTACTGAGGTGAGCGATTTTACGTTGTCATATTCGAGTAACACTTGAACACATATTTAACGAGTGGGGAAACAATAGAAAAATTGATTCACTCAATTCTTTTTTAACATTAACATTTCATTCCAACAATTTGTGTTGGCAAAACCGTTTAGCTCTGCTAAATATGATGATTGTCATCATTAATAGCAGATAAAATTCATTGGTGATAGCTAATATTTACTTGACGGCCAAAAAATAAATAATACAGTCTTAAATGACCTTCCTTATATTTTTGTATTTTATTATAATAATCGTATATTATAGTAAACCTGTGCTTAAAATGCTTGAAAACTAGTTATGTTTTATAAACGGTATTAAATCTTACAAATTGATGCAATAAAAATCCCTAAAAACATTGCTGCTTCAGAAAGTTATCAATAGGTTCAATATATAAAAGACAACTCTGAAACGAAGCCAGTTTGTAAGAGTCATTGGGATGACAGTAAACAGTAAAAACTAATACACAAGTTTAAGTGCTAAGTAAAATCCTACTACATAACTGTTTTTACCAATTTAAGACTATACTGAAAAATAACATTTTTTAACGTATGTGTCTATATATATAACTTGTTTAATAACTGTTCAAGTTAATGAATTTAAAAAAATTACTTTGTTGATCTTATGGCATTCCGTGATCACCTGTATGATCTCAGTATTTCAGCTTGTATGCATCATTTATTGAAATTTTATGATCATTTAAATATACATATTAATATCAATTAATTAGTTCATTTCATTCTTGAAATAGTGTAAGTAAAGGATGGACATTTTGTGAAAAATCAGGGAATTTCATTGCTCTGGTAAAGTCAGGGAAAAAATCGGGTACTGTGAAGAAGAATGGTTAAAAGTTGGCGAAAGTTTTGTGAGGGTTATGAAACTCGATATTATTCCTTTAAAACATTAGTACAGTGATAATTTGTATTTGTTGCAGAAATATTGTTAATTTGTACTTTGTCGCAGCAAAATAATAGTAGATTTAGTATTTTTTTAAAAGTAGTGTGAAATTACAAATCTTTTTAGAAACAAATATAAAAAATGCACTAGAAAACTGGAAAAAGGGAAATTTATTCCAGAAAATGAGTGGCCAACCTGTAAATACCACTTTGCTTTGAAATTCTCATTGAACCTCACATCCTCTTGAAAAAATATAGTATACTATATAGTAAACTTCATTTTTATGAAAATCAAAACATTTCACAGCATTGATTTCTAAAAGAGGAATTTGTTCCATATCTTGCTTAGGTTCATTACTTGACTTCCGTGGTGGTAGCAGAAATCTTGTGGTAATCCATAATGAGATAGATGGCTGCCATTTTAGCTGTTCATTTCTTTATTGTATCAAGTTATGTTGTAAAGGTTTAGATGTGATCCATGTTGCTTGAGCAAGACCCACTGAAGATGGGAAATTGTTTTCCCAAAAGTTAACTTTGGGCATGCAATACAAATATTATATATTGCTATTGTTATGGTTGATTATCCCTATATCTCATCATTACTTGACTTTAATATTTTGCTCATTTTCTGACTTTTGATATATCCTTCTCTCTTTTTCATGTGTTTGTAACTACTTTGCCTACTCATTCTGTTACTTGTTTGTCTTATCTTTCTAGTGTCTAATCACAATTGGGAAAATATTGCTTTGGCTCATCATTGAACTTCTTAATATCATGTGTTAAGAATGCACATCAGAGAAGGCTCACAGTTGACGAGTCACCAATCTATAAGAGCTAAATGAAGCTTTTGGATCAAAAGAGTTTTCTTTGGCAGCGCAGATAGATCTAGTGGAGAAATTTTTTCACCTTTCTAGTCATTAATGTTTTAGATGACATCTGAACGCAAGAGGGTTGGAATTATCATTTCACTAAAACCGTACAATGCTGGGTGCTTTAGAGTTGAAAAAACATCATTCCCTACAGCTTTATGTTGAAACCAAAGTATGTACAATTGGTACAAAATATGACCTGGACAGTCCATAATTCTTGACTTCCACATAGAATCAACATAGATAATACACTCTATATAAAAATAAATTTTCAGAATTTTTCCTCAAAACCCATGTTTTGAAATCCTAACATGGTAAATCCTGCTAGCTGTTTTAACTAGCACAAGTGAGTTACTGGATCAAATTCAAGGAGAGCCAGATTTAAGCAAACTGTCCCTTATCTTAAGACATATTGTTTTTTATATCTGTGTGCTTTATTTGTTGAATGATCTTTAATCACACTATCAGAAGATGCAATAAGAGATTCACCAATTACTCTTGTCCGTAAGTTGTGTGATGGTGTTTTGCCTCCTAGAGCCATAATTAAATGTCTCTATAGCCACTCATTTGTTTGGAGAGTACAAACTAAACATACCAGTCTATCACTTGGCTTTAGCTCAACCCTGCTTGAGACCAAATGCCCAACTATTGTTTGGGTTTATGAAAGTACCTCCAATGACCTGCTACACTTTATCAATTACATTTATATTAATAAAATCAACTTAATGTTAAGAATCAACATGGCATGATGACTGAAAAGTCTGGTTCTTTGCTGTAAATCTGTAAAGTGGTAGAGATAGCTTCTTCCAGACTAATAGTGTTTTTCTTTCTCTGGAAAGTATCAATCTGTGTAATCTGCTTTTAACAATATTTTAGTTTTATCTTGCTATTAAAATTATTGATTTCACCGCCTAACAAAGAGTAAAATTCTTGACCAAGGACTTTCATGACCACCACCAAGGGCTCGTCATTTATTTTAGACCACCACAAGTTTCTTTTCTTCAATGCTGATCAGTCTTGTATTCATAAAGGCAGCTATTATTATGGCAGCGGTGGCCTCCAGTTCAACTCCGTACCTAATGATTTTGAGCTCTAATTTTTATAAATCCAGCTTATTGAGACCTTTTCTTGCATGTGTTTGTGCACTCTCTTGTAAATTACCTTTATCAGTTTCTTCCAGTCATTGAGTAAATCCTGACCTGCTTAATTACAAATATCTTAGAAGGAAATTATTTCTATGGAAGCTGAGATTTCCTGTTGTCATGTTTACATCACAAATTTTTTTTAATATTTTGTCCTTTCTGATTATTAATTAGTTTAAAATGTTCCAGTAAATCAAATAGGTCAGACTAATGTGAACTAATACAGCATATCTCTTTTCTTTATTTAATGAAAATGAGTCATTGCACTTTGTATCTTTGGGTCCTGAGCATGCCTTCTTTGAATAATTTCTGACATTGAGAGGGCTTCCAAGTTCAGAGCACAGAACTATTTTGCAATTACAATAGAACATATGAAAAAGTTTATCAAGGTTTAAAATGAAAGCTTCCTTGATACCTAGTTTTCCTCTTCTGAAAGATGTTTGTCATATAGTATTAATATCTGAACATTATATTTCTCCCCTTTCTTGTAAAAATTTCCTGAACCAGAATTACATATTTTTAAAACAGCTAAAAGTCCATAGATATCTACAAAAAATTTATATTTTCAATTAACAATTTAATGAGCAAAATGAAATTTGATTAATTTGGCAAATATAATTTTCAAAATAACTTATCAAAAAGCAATTTTTTATCATCCCCCATTTTTCAATTTCAAAATTCGATTTCAGTGACAAGCCCTATCTTACCACTATATACTTGTAATATAGCTTATGGTGTATACTATGCCTGCTGGTACATGCCACTTAATATTATCGAAAATAATAAAATAGGTTTTTAGTATTGTAATGCATACCATGTTTATTTTTTATTTTTATTGCTTCACTGCTTCCAGGTTACACCCAATTGCAATTTAAATAAATCTTACCATATCTATCTTAAAACATAATATACCCTAAAACATTGTTTCAAAAAACATAATATAAATTTTTTAGAACCTAAGAATGCAGGACTAATTAGTTATCCAATCATTTGTCAGCCAACCTGTGTGAACTGATCAAGCAAACTATCTCCTACATAGTTCAGTTACGTAAGAACATTGGCTGCAAATATATTTTCCTCAATGCCAAATGTACAGATACTAGTTTCAATCTATTGCTGTCATGTTGCAGCACCAAAATAAGCAAAAATTACATTACTAAACTTGACTACTATAGTGGGGTCATTTATGACCCAAACTCGTTTTTACAGATAATTTTGACTGTTATTTTCTCATTGCTTATATTTTCTGTAGCCTCATAAAAGCTTGCAGATATTCAGATAACATGTACACGGCTCATGAGCATGTGTGATTTTTGTGCGAAATCAAGAATTGGGGTCAAAAGAGACCCCCACCATTGTGGGGTATTGTTTTTGTAGTTGTTTGAGAATATTTTCTGTGTAATCACTTTTAAACTGAGGAAAAGTTGTCATTGATGCAACAGTGATTAATATTGACATGTAAAATATAACTACTAGTAAGATAATGTACCATCTGGATACTGTAGATTCTGATTCTTGTGTTCAATCTGAGAAGAAATTAGAATTTCAATGTGAGAAGAGCAACAAACATGTAGCCTGAAACCAAGAAATATGGGCAAAAAATATTTTCAAGGTGCTGAATGTATGCAAAAGTCATTCAGAACAAAAGGCATTTATTCTACAAAGCATTTAAGGATAATTTTTTATATTCAAAAATAAAATATGTAAAAATATGTTTTTTCCAAGTAAAAAAACTGATTGTCAATTTTGGTAATATACCATTATTTTTCTTTTGAAGTAAAATGGTTCATTAGTCAGTGATATTCACAAAAAATCCAAGAATCATTAATTTTTTAAAGAATATCAGTTATTAAATTTCATTGTATTTCCTATTTTTTAATGTGTGAAGTATGCAAAAATTGGCAGCCTTTTGAAACCAAATTTGATTATTTCTTAACAATATATTGACAAATTGTGTGTTCTATTCAAAAACATAAAATTTATTTGATGAATATAAGAAAATAAAAGTATGGGAGATAAAAACACAAACTCGATAGTACTTGTGTAACACAAAAATTACGGGTTGAGGGCTAAAAAATCTGAAGAAATTCAATTTTTTACCTGTAAACGGCATATGCCTAGTTTTCAATACAACGCCGTGTTTTCTCGCCCTTAAAAAGATTAGATTATTTATTTATTTAGTTTACGTCAAAAAACAGATAAAACTGTGTATGACGTGCTTATGGGGAGAAGTGAATTCTGTGCACGTTTTCAAAATTCTGTGATCCCTAAACTAAGTCATATACTACTTGAATTTTGAATTAAAAAAAAACAACACTGCTCTCATGTAATAAAATCTATTTTCAAGGATAAATGAGCAATACATTTTGGGCTCTTACCCATGATGTCCTTCATCAAGGAATAATACTTCCTGCCGCGACAACATAGAAACAACAATTTGAATAACTATATTTCCCACTGAATTCTAGATGTCATGCACAGATAATGAAGTTACATTTATGTCCAGAAGAAAAACAAGGGGCCATCTCAGCATTTGCTCAATGGATCAGGGAAACTGGACGAAAAACCTGATCGAGATGGGGGTCATTGACCCGGAAGCTGTGTTACAATAATTGTTACAGGTTGTTTATACTCAGTTATACAGTCCAAATGGTAATTAATACATTATGTATCATTGTTAAAATTAATGTTACTTTTCTTGTGATGCTCAGTATAGTCTCTAATTGTATAGAAACAGTTATGCAGCAGAAACGATTTCACTTGTGATTTAAACTTTTCTATTGAATTTAATCGTTTAATGTCATCTGGCAAAGTGTTGTAAAATAATGTACATGTATTGTATGTGAAATTTTTGTAATGAGCTGTTGATACTGTCACCTGATGAATATGATTTCTACGTCGAGTGTTATAGTAATAGACTTCGGCATTTTCTGAAAAAATATTCCCGCCCTTGAGCAAGTCATTTTTTACAAAAACCACTGATTCGTAAATAAAAAGACACGGTAATGGTAGAATTCCTAGATTAATGAAGAGAGGCTTACATGAATCACGTGGGTGGGATTTGTTTATTATTCGTACAATTCTTTTTTGTAATCTAAAAGTCTGGGACCTATAAGATGTATTTCCCCAGAATATTATGCCAAATCTCAGGCGGGAATGAACATTCGCGAAATATACTCAACGAGCAGTAGACTCAACGAGCAGCTGACTGAATTTGCAAGAATTCTGAACGCGTAGTATTATGAACTTTAATTTGTGTTCAATTCATTTAAATGGACGTTTCATTTAAGGTTTTGACTGAATAGAGAGACCTAAAAATTTTGTTGCCTTAACATCAATGGTACACCGTTCATTGTCAATGGAGCACAGAATTATTTATTTGAAATAGAAAACTGCATTAAAACCGTTTTCTTTCCGTTTACTATTAATTTGTTATTTCGGAACCAGTTTCAAACATTTGATATTGTACTATTTACGGTTTCTTTATTGCAAAGAATGTCCGTATCATCCGCAAAGAAAACTGTTCTTCCGTTTCGAATCGTCGAGGGCATATCGTTTACGTAAAGTAGGAACAGAATAGGGCCTAAAATCAATCCTTGAGGAAGTGATTACGTAGGCTTCCGCGGCCGGAGTACGAGTATGTCTCTTCGCTATCCGGGACAAGCCGCGTCGATCTGCTCGTAGCTGACGTTTCGACCAACATATTGTGGCCTTCCTCAGAGCGTACTGAGTATATGTTGGCCGAAACGTCAGCTACGAGCAGATCGATGCGGCTTGTCCCGGATAGCCAAGAGACAATCCTTGAGGAACTCCTCGTGCAATTGGCAAAGAGTCGGAAAGGTATGTACATTATGTTCCGTCATTCCAGTAAGGTATTTCCATTCTCTGAAATCGTTGTTTAAGGTACGAACATAACCAATCTAGAGCAATACCACGGATTCCATGTGAAGGTAATTTTGAAAATAAAATGTCATGATCAATGACGTCAAAAGCTGTTGAGAGATCTAAAAATAATAAAGAAGAGAAAGTTTTGTAATGCTGCGTGAAAAAGCGGCGAATTCGGTAGAAAAAATCTTATTACCGGCCCTGGTAACAAAAAAGTGGATAAATTCAGTTGTTAAATTTAGAAAAAAATCTCTAACACGTGGTGTAGCCAGAATTTATATTTTGTAGGCCTTTGATACCGAAAAATCGATCGGCAAAACGTCTGTTCGTGAACAACGCTAACGGCTAAACCGTTCAGACGGTTCTTCAAAATAGATACTGCCCAATCGATCTGGCTGATGTCGCGGCCCCTTTAATTTGAAACGGATATTTTAATTTTGGGGGGACTACTTTACCTGAAGCCCCTGGGACATTTTCAGAATTTTTGAAAAAATGCTTCAATATTTTTAATTAAATATTGTTATTGGATAGTGTGAAGGACGTTTAAGAGAATAATGCAGGTCTCATGGTAGTTGAAAACCTTGATTTTTCGAAAGTTGCAAAAGTTCATTTTTTTTTGGAGTGTTGCTACAAATTTATTGATGATAGAGATTTTTTCCCTTAATGAAGTCTGTTCCTTAAAAATAGATTTTGAAATAAGGTCATGTACAATTTTTCGAAAATTTGAATACTCTGCTCGTAATTTTGTATGAAATGTAGACAATTTTAAATTTTGTTTGAACAGTTTTTGTTTTTTTTGTCAAAATAGGCCCTAATTTTTTTTATTGAATTTTAACTCGGCTAGCGTATAGGGTGCTTATGAGAATGATGCAGGTCTCATGTTCGTTGAAAATTATTATTTTTGAAAATTGCCAAAATTCAAAATTTTTTCGCCGTCTTCCTACATCTACAATTATGAGAATAAACATTTTTTCTTAATGAATTGTGTTCATCAAGAACATCTTCAAATAAGGTCATGTTCAATTTTTCGAAAATATGAGTATTTTTTGTGTAAATTGGAAGTGGTTTTGAAGTTGATTTGAAGTGGTAAATTCGAATTTCCAACGCTTCGTTTGAGGTGGTGTCAGTATGTGAAAGTAATTTGAGAAGCGCTTGATGGCAGTTGGATATTTTGAAAATCCCTTCTCATTGTTTTTACTTAATATTACAATTCGTAGAACATTAGGTGCGAAAACGAATATCTATATTAAGTTGCATTGTAAATCCATATTACGTAAGCGTTGCAAATGTTGGGAGGAACATGATCTCTCGCAACCATTTGCTGGAAGAGCAAAGAAATATCGAGGTGATTAATTTGGAAAATTTATTGCTTTGAGCCTATCATTCAGGGCCTAGAATTTCTAACATTTAGAAGATTTATCTTGAATAAGCGCGCGGTGTTGCCGACTTTTATTTTAATTATATCTTAATGTAAATAGTTTTAATTATATTTTACTATCGAAAATAATTTTGTACGAACTTTTATTTGATGTACGATAATTTGAGACTCATTTTCAGCTCTTCTGGCCATTCTGGTTATGAAGCTGCAATTTAACGAAAGGAACATCGCGATACGGCCTTAAGTTCACAGAATAATCTCTCATCTCTCTTTGGCGGTGTTTCTAGAAAAGTGTTTCTTGTGAAAGAAGGTGGTATCGACAACCAGGGCATCCTGGATGTAAATTGTGTATTTACATTTTGTATTTCTGGTGTTAATGTAAGGAAAGGTGCTTGGAGGCTGTCAATCGAATCTTGAAAAGAAATATTACGTTTAACCATTTGCACTCGTAAGAAACGAGCATAATACATGTCCTTCAGCTCATACGGCAAATCAGAGATGCCACGAGAATAATGACTACTATCTCGTATCAATATGTAATGCGCCATGTCCTACAACTCGTAGGGCATGTCTCAGATGTCCACGTATTTTTCTGGCATGTAAAATTAAGTTTTTATTGTTGAATCGATCGGGCTACTATTCTATTTTAAAACAATGTTGACGCAATAACGTGAGAACGAGCTGGTACGGGGGAATGCCGTGTACCGACTTCGAGCTGTGCCGCCATTTTCCATTGTCATCTTATAGCGTTTTCTATTCGTTGCACTGAAGCCCACCCTAGTGCAGGGCAAAAACGTCATCGTTCCGACACAGTGCGATTCCGGAACGGATTCCGGAACTTGAGTCAGTGCGTGTGCGCTACGCAGTGAAATTATACACTGTTGTTCTTGGTCAGTCACACTGATGGAACTCGAAAAATAATAATTTTGAATTATGATCGTTA
Organism: Teleogryllus occipitalis; assembly: GCA_011170035.1. Taxonomy (NCBI): domain Eukaryota; kingdom Metazoa; phylum Arthropoda; class Insecta; order Orthoptera; family Gryllidae; genus Teleogryllus; species Teleogryllus occipitalis. The sequence goes on along the minus strand of BLKR01015308.1, from coordinate 19,294 downwards.
TAATTTTTATGAAGTCGTTTGGTAATGCTTACTTCTTAATTCATAAATTATTAACGTGTGATTTCGTTATTTAAAAACTACGAAAATTTCAAATGCGTATGAGTCGAAATTTCATTTTTCGAGATTTGCCAGTGTTCGATATAGTGCACAAGATTTTAAACCGAAAGGCTTCTGCAGAATTGTTTGATTACTGAAAACAATAAAAATATTAACATGAACATTTCCCCTGGTGTATGTATGGGCGTGCGAGAAATATTTCTTGGCATATATATTTGAATGATTTTGTAAGAGTCACTATTTTTATTTTCACTTTATTAGCGTTTCGAAATTGAGACGTACCTAAAACACTTTAGTTTCTAAATAGCACTGGATTTGTTAACATGAAGTTATTCAAGGTTCAATTTTCGGAAAACACAATCTGATTTTCCGAACTTCGTGTAAATCACTAAAAATATTTTAAGACATTTCTTGCAAAGCATAATATACTCCATCATTCAAAGTATCCCTGCGTGACAGAAGATCCTCAATTGCCTTCACAATTTCACCACGAATCTAAATCAGCATGGATAACTTCCGTACCTAACCTCACAATGGCCCGGTGCACTGGACTGCACTGACACGATCGTCAGTGCTGTTTAGGGCGCCCCGAATGCGCCCTGGTTCCTTGTCGATGTGCCAATGGAACATGCGCTTCTTTGCACTAGTGCCCCCTAGCGGTCGAATGGAACACGAAAGCTGCCCTGAGTATTCACCAGTGCGGCGAATGGAAAACGCTATTAGACATCCCTTACGAGTTGTAGGACCTTGCACTGCCCAGATACCTCAGACCACAGAGTGCATTCATGGGTGGAATATCACACATGCCCTATACGTGCAAAGGATTAATATTATTTAATCATTAAATATATTTTAAATTGCTTTGTTAACAGAAGGCGATAATGACGGCCGCCGTTGGTTCGCATTAATATAAACTAATTTTATTTACGGCTAAAATACTGCATCGAGCATCGGTGATACACTTATGTAGATCGTGAATACACTGAATTCAATGGCAGAAAGCTGTTTTCGTTTAAACGTTTGAATAAAAATATTGTATTTTTCGCACTTAAAGAAACTTCTTTTAGAGTTTTTCAAATGGTAGTTGAAGTGTAAGACAAATTGCCATATTATAATATTTCATAGCCATTAACAATATCGCGAGAAAGTACGTGCTGTTGTAGCTCCACTAGTTTCTAAATACAAATGCCGTAGCTAATTTTTAAAATCGCTTTTCGTACTTTCGGCAACATTTTCAAAAATATGGGCCAATAGCCCGATGGCGACAAGTTTCCGGAATCCAACGCCGTTGAAATTGATGGATAGTTACGTTGCAAAGTGAAATTTGGCACAAGGGGACATCACGATCTCCTCCATTCCTCGCTGAATCTCCTCACTATATTTACACTTCTTATACTACACTACACTATATATACCTTCTGGATGTTATAGAACAAGAGAAGTGGTCTAGAAATGTTCATATAAGAAATAGGTCTTTTTTTTACTTCCGCGCTTGTTACGTGCTTACGTACTAAAGAGAAAGTACTGTAATGTTGCACCGGAAAGTGGCAATTTTTCGTTAGAAAAACTCTAATTGTGGGAACTTATATTGAAAAAGTGGATAAATCCTGTTCGTGTAAGTGGTACATCACGTTCTTCAACATTGGGTAGTCAGAAACCACGTTTTGTGAGTCGTGATACCCAAACATTGGTTGTCTGTAAAACATCTGTCCGTTCGTCCATTTGTGGCCAAAGATAGCACTTAAACCGTTCAGACGATTTTATCCAAAATTGACAATCACCGATCGATCTGGCCGAACTGCGAGTTCGAAAGAGGTATTTTGATTTCTCTCTCGTTGACTCTCACACACGCGCTGAAATCTCGCTTCCGTTTCCTTTAGAATTTTAAGTTCCTCTTCCGCTGCACACAGATCGCCCCCAAGATTTTTATGAATTATTCCTGGGTCTGCCATTTTCTTTCAAGCCGGTCTCGCCATACGTTCTACAAACCCAACCGTCTGTAGTTTGTCTTCTTTGCTTCTTGACATTTAAAATAGTTGCAGGAAGTGCATAGCGAACCTTGCAGTCCGTTCACTACGTCACATTACACTTTCCACTTTTGATTTTTGTGGACATTACTGTCTCCACCCAGCTGGCGGGCCCCCTGGTTAGCCTGAATGCCGCCTATAATTATTAGTAAAATGGGGAGTAGTCCCAGCAGGTGAAAGTGCACGGGCGTGTCGTACATGCCGGAGGTAGAGCAGGCAAGGCACGCCTGCCTCGCCGCCCAGCGGCCGAGTCGGTATTGCTCCAGACTGCGCGCCATTTCCTCCGAAAGATAATCCTCAGGAGCGACTCGAAAAGTGCCCGTCTCCCACGACGACTGAACAGCGACTGGATTAGATGACTCGCTAAAGGAGCTAAAAGTCGAAAAGCGCCAGGTCTTGATGGGGTTAATGTGGAGTTAATTAAATAAACCGATCCCTAATTAGAAATGAGATTTCTTAATTTATTAAATTAAAATAATATATAATTATTACTTTTAATATACATTGCAAGAGGGGCAAATGCTTATTTATTAACGCCAGCTCAGTTACATAGATAAAGCATGCAAACTTTTTATATTTCCTTAACACCTATCATGTTTAAAATTATTCATAAAAGTACTTTCCTGTAAACTAGGATTGAAAATACACACAATAAGGCCTTTTTACAAAAATAATGAACTTTGCACTTAATTTTTCCCTAACGGCGACTTGAATATTGTGGAAACTACACAACAATCAGGAAACAGAACACCTTTTCGTCGACATGGCTGAAATTTTTACCACTTTTTGGGCATTTTATGCTTCTGGTGGATAAACCAATTAACATTCTTCCGGCTTCAAACGTGCTCTTTTTAATATAAGTTTGAAAGAATATCGAATTCGAATTTCGGAAGAAGAAAAAGCTGGTAATTTTGGGACTTTTTTTGCAGAAATCACCGATTTTAACCTTAATTTCCGAAGAAATGTAAAAGTTACGAGGTTGAAATTATGCATTCAGAAACAGAAAAATTTTTCAAGCGTATTTTCTGCAATGTACCCTTTGTGTGTAAGTAAAGGTAAAATGGATATTAGTGGTATCCTCTATTATTAAAAACAACCAATCCAACTATTATTTTAAACTCAATAATTATTTTGTTGGAATCAGTTTACTAAAAGACACGTTTCGCTATAGAATGTGGCCGCATCATCAGGTGGCCTGTAATCAAGCAGTTATAATAATTTAAACTGCTTCCTCTTAAAAATCAAAATATGCAATAACAAAGCAGAAGCAAAGCATGAGTTAAAATTAGGATTAAAAATTGAAATTTAAATACCATGTTCAAAAAACAAGAAATGTACGAATAAGAAAAAATTACAAATGGTATAGGAATAAAAAAAATACGAAGCACAGCCTTAACATAGACAGAAAAACATTAAAAGTCACAAACTGGATAAATATATTAAATAAACAACCACAGAAAGGAATCAAAACGAGCTTTTCGAAGATCGGCTATCAACGTCGAAATCAGATAGCCAAATGAAAATAAAAATGTGATAGTGAGGGATCTAGAAGGGGATGGGGTAAAAGGAGCAAAGGAAGAAGGGGAAGTAAGGCCAACAATAGCAAGAAATAAACCAATATAAGAAAAAGATAACACATGGGACAATCCATTTAATTATTCCCTGGCCCGTCGAGGTGGGTTGGTCCACGTCCTGACGGGGGGATACAGAGAGGGCTCTCAAGTATTCCTTTCCTTCACAAGTCGCTTTTCTTCTCCCCATTGTACATTATCATTCTTCTATACCATCCTGTCTCTTTTCTTCTCCCTCTTCTATTTCACTGGCCCCCTCTGTATGATGAACGCCCACCCATGTGTTTGCCGTGCATGGCGACCCGTGTCGGAGGGAATGTATGTCCTGGCGGTTGAGGGGCCTGTCTGTTTCCCAATTACTCTCCTCGTGCTCCTTTTTTTCTTGGCACCAGGGATACGTGCTCTTACGTATTTTGGGGAACATTCCTTGTAGGTCTCGATACACTTGCTTTGGCTACGGACTCTTCTAGACGGGCGGTCGGGAGCTAACCCACTCCCGATCAACCGGCTTGGACTAGGTCTTGTACTGAACTCCAGGGTGAGCGGGGGGATCCACGGCGGTGCAGCGCTGTGGTAACCCCCCACTATATCCCCGTGGCAACCCTGGCACTCCGATGGTGTGTCCCCTTGTTGGGCTCCGTGGTGGGTGGGGACCACGGGGATGAATCTGATATCCTCTTAATGCATAAAAAACCTACCCCCTCGCCCTCTTCCATAAGGAAGAGGAGATTTGTTGGTGAAACAGTAAATCTTGAGAGTTTTTTCTGTAATGAGTCAGACCTACTAAGCCCCGCTTTAACGTCATGTCAAGTAAAAGAGAAAATGAAACTATGAAGAGTGTTAGCCCTATAAATCTTGCCAGGGAAATTGAAAAGTTTGGTATATTTCAGTCGGTGGTCCGTCAGAGAAATGGCACAATTCTTTTCGAATGTCGCTCTGACGAACAGATCAGCAAGATCCTTGACCTCAAAGAAATAGCCGGCCTCCAGGTGCATGTGTCCGCCCACCCGACCTTAAACCTCTGCAAGGGTGTGGTAAACCACGAAGACTTCTCTACCGAATCGGAAGAAAATTTGAAAGACTTCTTCGAGCCATATGGTGTGTCAGAGATCTATAGGATTCAGCGGAGAGTAAATGGGGTACTCACTCCTACCTCCACTCTAAAACTGACTTTCGACCGTCCATCTGTACCAGAGAAGATATCGTGTAGCTTCTACAATCTCCGTGTCAGGCAGTATGTTCCAAACCCTCTGCGCTGCTTTAAATGCCAGAGGTTTGGCCATACGCAACCTCGCTGCATGAGCGCCGCAGTCTGCGTGAACTGTGGAAGGGAGATTTGTAATGACTCAAACTGCTCCGGCGAGGCAAAGTGCGTTAACTGTTGTGGAAAACATCCATCTAATTCCAACCAGTGCCCCATTTTCTTAAGGGAAAGAGAGATCGAGAAGATCAGGGTCTCTGAGAAAGTTTCCTTCCCGGAGGCACGACGCCGTTACCAGACGCGAAACCCCGTGGACATGGCCCGAAGTTTCGCTGACACCGTGGGTCAACATAAGACAGTCAATTCGAAAACCCAAACGCCTAAAGCCTCCACTTTGTGCGATGCTGCCTGCCAGGTGTCCTTTGATGACATCGGCGGAGATGCAAATCCTAAATCTCTTGTCCAGCCTGAAACAAAATCGGAAACACAAATCAAAAATATTTCAACCAACACCCAACACATCAAGAGAAGCTGAGGCCGACTATTGCTAGATCTAGGTCGCCTGTCTCAAGGGACCGTGGTGTCTCAATACATGAGGCCCTCTCCAGCAGTAGTCAAGATGACTCTGCTGGGAATGAGGAACTCCGCATGAACAAAGCCATTACTTTCCAACAAAGAAGGAAAAAGAAGAAAAAGAAACCTGATACATAACCTACCCTTGAACCAAAAACTTAACTAGAAACTATGGCTCTCCTGTCATGGAACATAAATGGCTTTCGAACCCGTTTGGATGAATTGAAGTTAATGTCTATACATAGACCCGTGGTTATCTGCCTGCAGGAAACACATCTCCTTTCTGAGCACTCCCTTTCTCTACGCGGCTTTTGTTGCTACAGGCAAGACGTAGACGATGGCCTCCGCGCCCATGGCGGAGTCGCCACGTTTATCACAAACTCTTTGGTATCGAAAGAAATAGACATACGAACCACTCTGCAGATATCTTGCGTTCGTGTAAATTTCCGAACTATTTCTGTTACCATTTGCTACATTTATATCCCGCCTGGACAAGTCGTGTCACAAAAAGAACTGGAAGATGTGCTCTCTCAGGTGCCTACACCTTTTCTCATTGTGGGAGACTTCAACGCCCACAACCCTGCCTGGGGTGGCACAAGGTCGTGCACGAGAGGCAGGTTACTTGAAAATATCATAGATAACCAAAACTTAATTCTCCTAAATTCTGGCGAAAGCACACACTTCTCCGTAGCTTCCAACACATTCTCGTCCGTGGACCTAGCTCTCTGTAGTCCCTCCGTTTCTACAATCTTCGAGTGGACTGTCCTTGGCGACCTGCATGGCAGTGACCATTTTCCCATCCGGGTCAACCTCGATATTCCCGATCTGAACGTTGCTCGCCCTCCTCGGTGGCTAATCCACCGAGCTGAGTGGGAAACATTCTAGAAAGAATTACGAATATCGGAAAACTGCCCAAAAGACATCGATGCTATGGTTGCCCATTTTAATAACGCCGTCCTTCATGCGGCCTCATTTGCCATCCCGAAGTCGTCGGGCCATGCACGACACCCCCCTGTGCCATGGTGGAACGATGATTGTGTCACCGCGGTCCGGGATCGGAAAAGGGCATTGGCAAAACTTAGTAGGTTCCCAACCATGGAAAACCTAATAAACTATAAAAGATCCCGAGCCAGAGCTAGATTAACGATACGGGATAGTAAGGCTGCGTCCTGTAGAGCCTACATCTCGTCACTCTCTTGCCGTTCATCCCCTAAACTTGTGTGGAGAAAGGTCCGACAGATCGGTGGAAGACTCCCTTCGCCGTCTACTTCAGGGCTTATGGTAAATGGCAATCTCCTAACCTCTCCACAAGAAATTGCTGAAGAAATGGCCTCTCATTACGAACAAATCTCCAGCTCCGTACACTATTCTTCTGGCTTTCAAAACACGAAAAGAAAAATGGAAAACTGTAAATAAGACTTCTCGAATCACGTGGAGGAAGATTACAATGCCTTTTTCTCCATGGACGAACTCTCCTGTGCCCTCGCTTGTGCGAAAGATTCTGTTCCAGGACCAGACGAGATACATAACCAAATGTTGACACACCTACCTGAAAACGCTCGTTCGTTTCTCGGCATTTTCAACAAGATTTGGGCTGAACATGCTATACCAAGGATTTGGCGTGAAGCCATCGTTCTCCCAATCCTTAAAGAAGGAAAGGACAGAACAACCTCCTCAAGTTACCGCCCAATCTCGCTCACAAGCTGTGTGTGCAAGCTTTTTGAGCGAATGGTAAATACACGTCTGGTCTGGCTTCTGGAACAAAAGCACCTATTTACACCTCTCCAATGTGGCTTCAGGAAGCACAGGTCGACCATGGACCACTTAGTCACCCTCGCTACGCAGATTTCCACTTCTTTCGTGCTACGTCAGCACCTGGTAGCAATTTTCTTTGATATAGAGAAAGCGTATGACACCACCTGGAGGTACGGTATTCTTCGCACCTTGCATACTTGGGGCCTTAGGGGACGGCTCCCTTTGTTTATAGTAGGTTTTCTTTCATTAAGATCTTTCCGCGTCCGCCTTGGCGACGTGTTATCCTCTAGTCACCAGTTAGAAAACGGTGTTCCCCAAGGATCCATTTTGAGCGTCACTCTGTTTGCCATTGCTATCAATAGTATTGCATCAGTTATCCGGAAGCCTGTGAAAGCATCATTGTTCGTTGACGATTTTGCAATTTTTTGCTCCTCCAAGAGCGTGCACGTTATTGAGAGGCAACTACAACTTGTGCTCAACAAACTGCAGGAATGGAGCGAAGAAACAGGATTCAAGTTCTCTACCTCAAAAACCACTTGCATGCACTTTTGCAGAATCCGTCACCTCCATAATCACCCCGACCTTTTTCTTGGAGGACAGCAGCTTCCATTCGTTGAATCCGCAACCTTCCTTGGACTCACATTCGACAAGAGTCTAACCTGGCGAAAACACATCCGTAAACTACAGGGCCGATGTGTATCACCTATGAATCTCCTTCGCACTCTTACTGGTAGCTCCTGGGGCGCAGACCGTGTTTGTCTTCTGCGTCTGTACAGAACTCTCATCCGCCCTATCTTGGATTACGGATGCATAGTATATGGGTCAGCGTCTCCATCAACCCTCCGGCCATTAAATACCATACACAATGCTGGCATAAGGATTAGTACAGGCGCCTACCGCACGAGTCGCATCGAATGCCTCTTGGCCGAGGCTGGAGAACCATCCCTGAGCCGAAGACGGGATATTCTGATTGCCTCCTATGGCGCGAAATTATCCAATGTTGATACTCCCTCGCGTCAAGCAGTGCTCCATCCAACCCACCTGACTTCATATGCGCTTAGACCGTCATTACCCCATCCCCTGGGTGTCCGTCTCCGTACGCTCTTACAGAAGCTTCATATAAAACTACCCAACCCTGTGAAACCCCCCCGAAACCTTGTTTCCCCTTGGAAACTACACCGGCCGATAATAGATCTTAGACTGTCTAACCTTCCTAAATCCTTAACTCCCCCAGTACATTCTTATCGGAATTTGAGGCGATAAAATCTACATATCCTGGCCATTTCTTTATTTACACCGATGGCTCCTCCCAAAACGGCAAAGTCGGATGTGCCTACTACTGCAGTAGATCCACGCAAGGCTTTCGACTTGACTCTTCGTGCAGCGTCTATACCGCAGAAAAGTATGCGCTCTTGGAGGCACTTAAATATGCTGGATCGATGTCACTGAAGAAAGTAGTGATCTGCAGTGATTCCAAATGCTCTCTTGAATCCATCTCCTTCTCGTCTTGTGACTCACTGACAATGACAATCCAACAGCAAATCCACCATCTCTTGGTCCGCCACTATATTTTAGTCTTTTGCTGGGTCCCTGGACACGTGGGAATAAGAGGAAATGAAATAACTGACCAGGCGGCAAAGTCTGCCTCGAAGAAAAGAGAATTGGACATCTTCACAGTCCCCACGGAAGACACTAAGCTGTTAATAAAACGCTCTATCCGCAGTGAATGGCAAACAGAGTGGCATAACTCAGATTATAAGCTCACGAGAATCAAGGATTCCATAAATCCTTGGTCTTCCTCATCTCGTGATGCTCGGCGAGAGGAGATCATTTTAACACGCCTCCGGATCGGTCACTGCCATTTCTCCCACGGTTATCTCCTCCACGGGGACCCACCCCCTACATGCGAATACTGCAAAATAGATCTTACCGTGGAGCATGTTCTCTTACACTGTGTTAAGATAAGAGGGAGCCGTCGAAGGCATGACCTTGCTAGCTTCCTTGCGGAGATTCTCAGTAATGACGAATCTTCTCTCTGCAAGCTTTTTGGCTTTTTGCGAGAGACTGGCTTGTACAGCCTTATCTGAGAGAAGATGATAATGCCAATTATTGGCTTTTAGCCCGAGATTTTAAAAAAAAACTATCTGGCAATTTTCTGCCAAACCCTTATCCTAAGATACGTCTCTTCTCAGTTTTACTTTGCTTTCTATTAAAGATTTTAATTTTCTCTGTTAACTTGGAACTGCAATATTATGCACTGGTCTTAAAATAATTTGACACGGGCGCAAATGACCTTAGCCGTTGAAGCGCCCTTAAACTCAATCAATCAATCAATTATTCCCTGGAACATAGTCATCGTCAGTCAGTGCCTTTTATCCTTTCGGCCAGAGGCTCGGCGCCGTTAGATCCCGGGGTTCCCAACTAGGAACCTCCGATGTCTCGAATTCGCTTAACCTCTGTGACTTCACGGAGGTTAAGCGAATTCGGGAAGCACTTGAGGAATTCGGCTAGCGGCACGGAAATCAACCAAGGGTATTTCTTAGATTCAGTTTCTAAAAACCAAGGTCTTTAAAAATCGAAAATATGTAAGGTGGCGGGAAATCGAATTTAATTTGGTAGTGGAAGTTAATGTTACTTTCATGTTCTGTTGTCTTCTGCTTAAGGCACCTTTTGGTTTGACCTACTTACTATTACGGTCAGTCTAGCCAGGGAACAGAATTGAAATTTTCTTTGTCTAAAAGAGGAACAGTATTTTTAACATACCTGATCATTCCTTTTTTGTTAGTCAGAATTTGTCTACTTTTAATATCAGTATTAAATTCTTTCATAAATTTATTCAAAATCTTGGGAATACAGTCTACTCCGATTATACTGAACCCTCGGTTGTAGTGAACTTAAATCACTTGTCCCGTTTCACTTACTTGACAATTAAGCATAAGAATATTCGGTTTTAGTGAACCTGAACCTCGGCAATAGTGAACGTAGGAAATACGTTCTGGAAAAGAATATATCGCCACAGCACCACAAATTCCAACACTGGGCAGCTTGAAAAAAATATCGCCAGCCAAAGGACTTAATCGAAGAAGTCTCCCCTGAGGTGAAGGTAGCGGACCCGGGATGGGTACCTTACTGATGACATGTCACTCAGTTTCACTGTGAAAACATAGGCCGTGCTTCTTGGGCTACAACTGGCGGCGACTACGCGCGATTGCTCACTTCAGTTTCAATCTTGATGTTACTTGATATTCCGCGAGATAATGCGCGTAGAGTTCTACGAAGGCGATCGGACGCACGCGACTGACAGCCTGACGATATCCGCCGTGCCGCGTGGAAAAGCGATGTGTGGCATTAGTCGTTCGCGCCATCCCGGTAACTTAGTATGTTATTAAGCAATTAAAAGATCTTTGGAGAGTGGGACGGTGTTCCAACAGTGCAAGAGGTATTGAAGGGTGTTGAGTCCATTTCGATACTTAAGTTAGTTAATGCCTTATTTAACGTGCCGAGACTCGGGCAATCAGGCCTGCTCTTCCGTCTAACCACGCAAATTTCGCTACACTCCTTTCACCACCTAGCGGAGAAAGGAGGTATTATCTTGGGCGACGAAACAGGCTCAGGGGATCTAAATTTTGCTCAGAGGCTTCTTTTAGCCTTGAGGATATTTTACATGCAGCAAAGCTACTACATGGGACAGCCGTCTTTACTTCCCCTCCGAAGGAAGGTGTACGAAGGATTTTTTCGCCCTTAAAAATCCACGACTTCGATCGGGTTTGAACCCGCAACCTCGGTTACAACAGTCCGGTACGCTGACCGTTATACCACCAAATCCGCTAAACACTTAGACATAGAGGCCATTGCAGAATCAACTATGGAGAAATCACGAACTCTGGAGAAAGATCTGTGGAAATTACTAATGAAATAGTATGAAAGGATGAAACAGTTGAACATACTTTTTAAGGACAAATAAAGATATTGAAATTTTCAGTTCGTGCTGTTAATGTATTTTACTGTATCTCTATCTTAATAATATCAATCGTGGAGAAATTCCATATAGTTTTGACATCGGATATAGTGAACCAAAAATGTTAGTCCCCTGAAGTTCACTATAACCGGAGACGACTGTATATGGAATGGAAATTAAGATTATGAAGCGATTGTTCATTGGTGTAGTATATGAGCGCCTGTTGCTCCAATTTTGTGTATTTGTAATTCCGTTGCTAGATTGAACTGTTCTTTGTTAAATACGCTTGAGATCAGTTAAGATTCAACTGCGAATATACTCTTCCAAATACCCTACATTTTGGCGCAGTTATCGTAAGGCCATGTCTAAAACGGAGTCTACTAAGACAAAAATCTTTCAAATCAGAAAGATCCTACATCGCTGGCGTTATGGGCCGTTCAATCCTGCTGTCTGCCGTGGTGGGTCCGTTCAATCCTGATGTCAGCCGAATTTCTGTACACGGGATACGATTCAATAACTTTTACCTGAAGAGCGGCGTACGAATGTGTTCATTACTATAATTGGCGACGCACAATTCCAGTTATTAACCGATTTGCTGGCACCTGAAGATCCTGTTACAAAGATATACAAATATTTCAAGCATTGTCGGCACACTGCGAGCCTCCTACACTTGAAGTGGGTGAGCGACAAAAGTTCTAAAGTCGACGTCAACTCGAAGGAGAGTCGTTGGTCGAGTTTGACGCAAATTTGAAAAAAAATGTCGTCAACTTGCAACTTCAATTCACATTTGCCGACAGCATTGCGCGACCAATTCATTGCAGGCCGTCTGACAACCGAATCTGTAATTTCATTTGATAAAACCGTGGAAGTCGGTCTGCAGTTACAAGTAATGGACTGAAGCCTTCCTACTCTTCAACCTATAGCCGCTGCGGCAGTGATTCCAAATGTGCGTTCAAATCAAGGTTCTAACAAATGAGTGAGTCGTGGAACGAATATTTGTCATCGCTGCTGGAATAAATGGCATATTTCACCAAATTGACCGCATAACAATGATAATGATCGAAAGTGTGAAAAAAAAGGGACACTGGGAGAAAGTCTGCCGAAGCATTGGAATTCCTGGGGAACGAGTCGGCTCCATTTTCCATTCATCCGTATCGCCACCGAATTTCATTCAACTCTCAGTCCTGATAAATTCGACACCAATCACGATGAAACTCGATACTAGAGCGTCTTACAATATCCTGAATGTTCGGATTGGCGGCAAATGTGCGCGCCAAAACTGCAGTCGTCTACAATTAGACTGCATACGTACGGTAGTGAAAGTTCACCTGGGATGAGTGTGTTCCAAACGATCGTCTGCGTTAACGGCGTTTCCACTACAGTGCCAAACTTGGTGGTGCGTGCACTGGGATATCCTTCATTGTTTAGACGCGACTGACTGCTTACGTTTCTTGTGGACTGGGCATGTTTATGCCAATCCTTAAAATATCTGTCCGTCACATTTCATTAGACGATTTTACTATGCGATTTCCTTCTTTATTTTTGACAGAAATGGGTCATGTAACCAGTGTCTGTGCCCTCGTCTACTTGCGCCTGGACGCAGCCCTTAAGTTCTGTAAGCCTCGACCAGTACCTTTCATGTTCAAAGAAAATATTGAAGTTGATCTGGAGCGGTTTGTCCGCTCGTTCAAAAAGGACATGAAAACATTTGGTCCTCAGAATTGGCAGGCAAACGTTCAACGTTTTCTCTTCGCCTATCGTACGACGACGCCCACTAGAACGGGTCGTACACAGTTTGTTACTGCTCAGACGAACAGTTCGTACGGATTTGCTGCGACCATAAGTTGCGGAAGAAGTTTTGAATAATCAGGATCATCGCCTGCGCAAATTTCAAGTTGGTGACTTAGTCTGGGTTCCAGATAATCGGCATCCATCGAACGAATGGAAGGCCGGAACCGTAACTCAAGTATTGGGTGCACGTTATGTGTTAGTCAAAATGGAGATTGGCGTTTGGATCAAGTTCATCGGCGGAGTGCGGTCATTGAAGATACCTTCATTGCAACTCCGGTGTCTGCATATTCGGAGGAAGAACCTACAATTGTCCGACGCACACAGCGAGAAATCCGGCCTCCACAAACATACAGCTTCGAAACTGAGAGAAACTATCCAATTAAGAAAAAAATATAATATAAAAATAATAAGGAAATGGGAGTTAAGAAAAATTCTATGTAAATAATTTTATATATTTTTATTAAATGTCTTGTGAAACAATTGAGTATGAGGATTTTTTATTTTTATTTTTTTGGGGGAATCGAGTTCAATGGATATTCAATCAGTCTCATTCTAACTTATGTGGGGGGGGGGGAGACAAAACGCATTTCTCCTACCCGTATTCTCTTAGACTGAACAGCTTTCAATTACGTAACATTTCATCATAAAGCTTTTGAATTTTTAAAAAAATGTCCTCTATTTTGTGGAAAAAAAATAGTGAACATAATGTGAAAAAAAGCGGTGTGTCCGCCCAAATGGGGACACCTGGGAACCCCATTTGTTGAATACATATGCTTGTCTGAGTTTGACAGTTAAGATTCGACTGTGAATACGTCCTTCCAAGTACACTACACGTAATAATCTCAAATTTCTTTAATTTATCATGACTAGTCTCTTCTTTATGAATTTATCGCTAAAAACTAAAGGTTAATTATTTTCACTAGGAATTTCCCTAATTACATTCATGTAAGATATTTCTTACACCTTGTTACATTTAAATGAGATGCATGGTTAGGAGGGTCAGAAAAACTAATAGCCTAACCATAAACAATAGCAATCTTTACTTGGATGAGATGAGTGGAAAGATAATTCGAAGTTCTCGCAGAAGAACACCTTTTCCTAAACCAATTCGTATAAATTTTATTTCCTTCCAAATTTAACTTAAGATATAGGAAGTTTTTCAGAATTGTTAATAAACCCCTCTATGGTAAATTGTAAAGTAGGATCATACAAATTATAATCAGATACACGTTGTGCGTATTCATCCTTATGTGCAATAATTAAGATGTCTTCTACATATCTTTCGTAAAAGAAGACTTCTCTTTGATAAAAGGAATCTTCCAAATTACTCATCACAATATCTGAAAATTCAGTCTACGCTAAATCGTACACTCGTAAAGCATCACTATTTTTTTAGCGACTTGATATTTTTATGAGGTCTAGGTTTGAAAATAGGTGACACATTTTTGTCCTTCTCTAATCCGAGTGCTTTGAGAAATAGTACCATTAATATTTCGGAAAAATTCTGCAAACGCTACTGTTTAAACATTTTTCACACATCTACATTTTCCTACAGAAACATTTAACCACACTTAAATGTAGAAAGATGTGATTTTATATGATGTAAATATAACTTCTGTAAACATATTGCTTAAGTATTCAAAGTAGATTTTAATATTTAAAGTTAATTTTCATATAATGCAGACACGTAAATTATATTTTTAAATTGCTCTTGTATTTATTTCTACACTAAAGCATAAACACAGTAGGACACAAAGAAATAATATTAAAAAATAGTTTGTCGACCGGAACATGTCCGCTTCCACGGAGCTTCGATGACACGACGTCGAAACGCAAAGCCAGCGTAAAACGTATGACGTTTTGTGAATCAGAGAACCACACACCCTGTCCCTAATGGAAGAGTTTTGACGAAACTCTTCTATTTATAAACAACTAATGCTGCAAAGGTTTCTCCGAAACAGGGCGCAGCCTTCTTTCTCGGATACACTGTTAATTGTGCTATCAAGGGTATCCGAGAAACACGTTTTATGACCACGGATAGCCTTACAAAATAATAACACTTATTTCCATTGTCTTCATATAAAATTCTATGGTTCAATTGTACAATTAGGATTTTACAACCAGCATGTTGAGAAGTTGACTGTTTATCGTAAAAAATAAAAGTAGGTTCTATGTATTGGAAAAATGTTTCCAACTTTCTTTCTCGTGACGAGTCAAGTTTTTTTTACAAGAAAGTGAGAAATGTCCAAGCTTGTGAACGCCGCAAATATATCGGACAGTGACCGTGCGTATTCAAATGTGGGCAGCTTATCTGGCTACGGCATGCTCACCCTAATGTATCATATGATAATAAAGAAACTGAGTTCTTCTGTTTCTTCTGCCGTCTTCACCAGTCATCTGGCGTCTTCTGCTGTTTTTACGAGACAAAAACAAAATTGAACGCCAGGAGTTTTCAATGCCTTTGTGATTGTTTTTTAAAAAAGTATTATTTTGTACTTGGAAGATGCAATTCAGAGAGTGCACCGAATTAATGACTAAGATACCCTGCATCATTTTGAGCTATATTTCAGAGAAAATAACGAAATTAAATATCGAACAATAATTTGTGGCGTCGTGATAGAATAAGTACACAGATTCCGAATTTATATTTACAGATTTATTTACAAGTAATGTTCTATACAACATTTACAACTCCTAAGGAACCCTTTCCTCTGCACTCCGCAGCCCCCAACCACTGAAGGAAGCAGCCCCAGGCCCCGGTATCGGACTCCAGAAAACCCCAGCGTGCGAACATTCGCGCCGCTCTTGGTCTCGTCTCCCGTGGCGAAAACCATACCTCGCAAAGCTCGTATGCGCATCAGCACGTATATTCCACACGTATTTGAATGCCGTCCGGCGAGAATTGCTATGCAGCACAGTTCCGTGTGGCCGCTAAGTGGAATGCCGCCACACTTCCCTGCATTGTAGCCATTCCTATCCTTGCGGACATCTATGGCTGATGTGTAACATAGAAATAAAAACAAGATCAGGGAAGACAATAGCCGTTCGGCGCGCTTTTGGCGTTGTTTACCGCAATTTTCTTGCCAGTAAGCTCGTTTTACTCCAGCAAATCTCGTGGGTATTCGTACGTGGCCGTCGCCGTCCGGCGGTTTTCTCTGCAAGCTTGTACAACGGGGAATCACGTGACAGTGTCACCCACGTTCTAGACACGGCGGACGGCCTAACACTCGTTACAGAGTTTGGGCCGTGTGCAACAAGGCCCGCCGGGTACCTGCATTCCGTGCGCGTCACACAATCAGACTCGCTCCGCTCTCTACACTTGCATTCTAAATACCTGTACTTTCCAATCTTTCGTTCCTTGGCTAACACCGGACCCTTGGTCGACGCCACCCTGGCGCCAACAGGATTGGCCCTTCTCCCTCCCTACCAGTCGCGCGTGCATGTGCCGAGCAGTATGCCATGACGTTACAAATTGCTTTCTCTGAGTGGCTGAGACACGAGACGAATTCAGTTTCAGCGTACAATTAAAAAACACTTCTCAAACAAGGTCTTGACAGTGTTAAAAGATATAGATTGCTGAGATGGGATCAACTCCTAGATTCCAAAAAGATGTGGATTTATGCTTCCACATAGATCTCAATTTCCGTGCTGAATGGCACTTCGCTACGCGACGTCGTTTGGGCAGGGACAGTGCGACGGAGTGGAGGAACACCTAAAAGATTGTCGATGAAAGCTAGCCTTCAAGCCTGCTAAGGAACTTATTAATTTACCCAGGAAGTTCTTGGAGTGGGCTGATGATAATGTTCTTTACCTTTATATTTTTTTAGCAACGCTGAACCCAACGTAGAAAGAGAACTGGTGCAACAGTGATATGACAATAAAAAAACGTGTAGCAGGCACAAAGAAAATAGTTTCATTTCTTTATGAAGCAGTCGATGAACTATGTTCTCTGTAAAAGCAAAAGTAGTATCGATTTAATTAATTGAAACACACATTCTTATTCGTACAATTATTTCATCCGTTTGAAACTTTTTAATTTAATTTTATTCGGTCATGAAGGCCATTAAGTCTGGCACATTGTAAGATGTGAAGGGATATTTATATTTATTGCTATGATGGTAACAGTAGTAATTGTGTACAGCTGATTGGCACGTGCTTGGCGATTGACGCTCTGGCAGATGCTACGTCAGAACAGAGTAGAAATTTCTATAGAATTTAATTTCGCAGAATTGTGTCGCATTTTGGAACAGAGTCCCATTTTGAATCTTACGTAGATCACTTCAGAGCATACAATGGTATTTTTTTCGAATTTTTTAAGTTGACGTGTAAAGGAAGAAATTTGAAATATAGAATAACCATAAAATGGATTTTAAAAATTTATTCCATATATACATCATGAAAGCCCATCTTTTGCACTCTAACCTTCCAGCGGGCGCGCGTAAAATTTTCTCACCAGCAGGAGCGTGTCGTACATTTTACGTTATTCAAAGACTTTTGAATAAAACATAGAAATTGTATAATAATACAATTTTGGGTCGCATTATAATATCTAAAAATATCTATAGAGAGAAAGAATATGATATAGTCCCGATTATGAATATGAATTCTAGGAATAACAATTTTCGAACGCAATTTAGTACATTTGCAATATGTGTCTCGTCTGAAACCGAGTAATACTTTCACTATATTATGAACTTTTGTTTTTGAAACTGCTCCAAACATTCTTTCACGCCATTCTGAATATTAGCGTTTACCAACAAAAACATATCGAGAGATACACATTCCAAAAAGCTCTTGTTCTGATCCAGTATCGTACTGATGCTCGCCTATGTCTTCCACATTCAGGTCACTATCACTATCCAATTCATAATCTTCCTCACGATCAGACAGTTCTTGAAGAATAGGCTGAATTTCATGTGCATGAATTCTTTCTCTGAACATAATACGCAAATTTTCGATTAGACCAAATTATAACACAATGTTAGAACAACAGCTGGCGCGCAGTGTAAAGTTTACGACACTATATTTTTGTGAATAGAGCGTTACAGAAAATGAATATTGCGTGCAAACTAAACAGTGGCTGCAGGAATGCATCACTAAAGATATCTGCAAGTAAAACCAAGAACACACATGTCTTTGCCAACAAGGAGTTGACAGCTAATCAAAAAAGCCTGCTATTGTCGTAAAATTTACGCAAGCGCGCCCACTGGAAGGTTAAAGTAACAATATTATATTTCGATCGCAATTACAGCCCGAGTTACAAATGATTAACTTCAGCGATGCAAATATTTTCCCGAAAATTTTGAAAATTAATATCGTCTCGAAAAAATATCTTTGGGAAAAATTAAAAAAGTGTTACATGTGTTTGCTTATACTCTTCAAAGAAAAATCTGAGACATCAAGGTTAAATTTGCCTTTAATTTGTTGTAGAATTACTCAATAACGAACTTCACGCACCACCTATGGGTGTACCTGTCAGTTGTTTGTAAATAATATTATCAAAGATAAACTCAATCTTTTTATATGCATTTATTCACCAACAAAATTTCTTCAAATAGAAACGAAAAATTAAATAATTTATAATCGCACACTCCAAAGCTTCAAATAGAAGTGGATGGGGTATACGAGGATGCATTGCTGCAACATGCACCGCTAGCCGAATTCGTTTATTACGCTCCATGAAGTCACGGAGGTCAAGCGAATTCGAAACTCGTGGATTCCTGGTTGGGTGACCGGCTAGGAACCCCGGAATCTAACGGCGTTGAGCCCCTGGCCGAAAGGATAAAAGGCACTGACTGACTGTGACTTGACGAGACTTGACAAATATAGTAATTACTCAGTAACAGTAATGATAGTAATTACTCAGTAACGGATGATTACTCCAGAGAAAGCACTCAACGCCCAACAAGGGGTAAAGAGAAGCGTCGCGGCAACATCGACGCAAAAATTAAAAAGAAAATCAAATGGAACTATATTATGACCTTGTGTTACCATTAAAGATTTCAAAATATTAATTCAAAGTCATTGTAACTCGCAATAATTTTCAAGACTGGTTGTAATCAATTTAAGAATTATTTACACAATTGATATTGGGGACTATCAATCGATGAGACAACTGGTCTTACGGAAAACGTTCATTGTAAATCTTAATTAGTCCATATGCTGGAGATATCTTTCCTGTTGTCGAATAAATCCGGTTATATATGTTATAATTAATTAACTTAGCATTTCTTCATCTTTTTATTATCTCCTGTAAGGACTTTATCGGCTTTAAAATCCCTGACTCAAACGATAAAGGCAACGTGTTTAGTACGACCGATACAACATAATGTAAGAAATTGTTTGCTGGTAGGTGGTGGTG
>BLKR01015307.1:0-84183 GCA_011170035.1 Teleogryllus occipitalis | reverse complement strand
GTGTCAACCCACGCAGTAAAAGAACACCGATCTCTTGTGCTCTACATGGAGGAACATTACTATGTTCCTCCATGCACTGTGTGTCAACCAGTCCGAGAGTATAAACAACCAGTGTATTATACGCGCACGTTTTTTTGAGCCCCGGAATACCTACCTTCACTTCTTTGCCAACATTAGTTGAATTAAGAATAAATACGACGAGCGTAGTGAACAAAAGCGGATAACTAGAAATGTTCGCTCGCATGTAATAAAAACTATTTTGGATCGAAAAACGTACTACAAATTTGATTTAAAATTCCTTGTGAAAATAACCAAACTCCCCACTCCCCACGCAACGAGCGAAGCGAGGGCTCAAGAGAACGTGCGCGTATAATCTGCATGCATATGATGTGTGTAGTGTGTATAATGCTGGTGATACTGGTGTCATCTGCCCTGCATCTGTCAAAAAGGGACTTGTTCATCCTCGGAGTTATCAGAAAAACAGGTTATCCAACTGCAATTATTCAATACGTACCAAAGAGAAACTATAGTAAATTATAAAAGTTCTGTCATTTTACTTGGTTTCACCAACAGTTGCACAGTCAATGCTGAATTAATTAAAAAAAGAAGCGAATTTTTTCTCAGAAAGTATTTTCATTTATCTAAGCGCAGAAATGTGAAATATTTGTGTGCAAGTAAGACGGCATCTTAGCAAGCAGAATTTCATTGCAGTCCAAAGAATACAAACTCGATACAACTGTACTGTGGTACAACGGTGGTCACCTTGTGGTCATGGTCACGTGTGATGAATATTGTACAATTATTCTGAAAACATACGTGTTTGCTATTCGCACCGGTGTGTGACAAGCACAATAAGGAGGGTGCGATTGTTAATACGTTGCTATGGGATTTTCAGAATCGTTCTCCTTTATATATAAAAATCAAGTGGTATACACCTTGCAAGATTGTACGAAATATGCGGTAGGTTGAGGGGATTATGAAGTGAAAGTTCTATTCCTAACCCTAAAATCCCCCTCCAAATCAGGATAAATTTTTGTCGTGTCACCAGAAGGCAAGTATGTGGTTATTGGTCGTATACGGTTGTGTCACTAGGTTACGTCGTTCGATTTGTTTCTGAATTTTTTAATAAA
The DNA here is from genome assembly GCA_011170035.1 of Teleogryllus occipitalis. NCBI lineage: Eukaryota > Metazoa > Arthropoda > Insecta > Orthoptera > Gryllidae > Teleogryllus > Teleogryllus occipitalis. Next base: position 83,053 of record BLKR01015307.1, on the reverse strand, counting down.
TTACGTTCAGCCACGTCTTATATTTTTACGTTGTGTGTTTTTGTTCTGATTTGTCAATACTTTTAGTTTAGTTATATCATGCCGCAATGGAAGAAAACAGAAACTGTACCAGCAGCCCCTTTTTCTACAAAAATTTTAAGATGTTCACCAACTTCATTAGTAAAAGTAGCTGGACTATTTGGAGCATCGGCAGTGATTTTAGGAGCTATTGGTGCCCATGGTATGTGTAGAAGAAAACAATGTACTGACTTAGGATTCATGTATACTGAAAATTTCTAATTGGTTTCAGCACATAAAGATGCAACCCCAGAACAAAAAAAAATCTTTGAAACTGCAAATGGTTATCATTTCATTCACTCTGTGGCTCTTCTTGGAGTACCCATGAGCCGCTGGCCCAGGACAGTGAGTACAGATTATTAAGTATATTATTAGACTCACTGTTATTAAGCCAAACGTTTGTTGACACCCCCCCCCCTTTTTTTTCCCCTTCTTGTTTTAGAGTGGGGCGCTGCTCACACTTGGTATGGTTCTGTTTTGTGGCTCCTGTTACCATCAAGCATTTACTAATGAGAAGAAATTTTCTGCAGTGACTCCCTGGGGTGGCACTCTTCTTATTGCTGGTTGGCTTGCAATGGTTTTATAAAAATAATCAACCAGTTTGAAAATGTTTTATGTGAATGTGAAAATTAGAGAACTCAAGCATTTAATGTTTGATGTGTATTGTTGTTTATTGGAAATTTGTAAGTCCCTACATCATCTATTATGTTTTTAATAAATGTAAAGTAAAAACTGTACTGTGCAATAAATGAATTTCCGTATCTCAACTAGACTTTCAGGAGAGGTAGGCATTTCGTGTCAGTGGGTTTCTCAGACTAGATATTTAAAGGACTACCTCCTCACCTTTTTTTAAAATTACAGAACATCTTATTAACTGAATTATGATATAACTGAACATCAATTAACTTAAGTGTTTGATGTACAAAAAGTCAATTGGTATATATCAATTGTGTAAAACTTGTTTTCTCATGAAATACTTCTATTCCTTGCTTCAAAAAATGCCCGTTTTTATATAGACCACTACATAAATAGTAATCAGTATTAATAGAATATTAGGAAGCGATGTAATAATCCATAATTGATAAATACACAAGTATAAAGTGATTTGTGATACAAGTGAATATTGTAAACTATGAATGTACTATAATACCTGTTACATAAAGTTTCATACAGTACTTTTGCTATGACCAACGATAGCTATCAACAATTGTATATTAAATTTTATGTTGATTGGTGATAGGTGGTAAAAAGAGTTGTTGATGCCACCTCCCAGTTGAAACATTCTCCCAGGTAACATTGATACAAGTACAATCAGACTTCAAACGAGCAATACATCAGTCAATTTATTAAAGAAATGTCATCAAAGTTCAGTACCCTGATTTTCATTTTGAAATGGGAGGGCACATGTGGTTTACTGTCACCACCTGTGTGGTCTTGGTACGGCATACACAAACCAAGGAAACACTGAATGAGGAATGATTGGTTACTCAACTAACTAGTAAAACAGCTGTATTATAATGAAACTATACATCATGACTCTATGCAACATGCTGCAGCCATCTATTACAATTATAAAATGGGAGTTGAATAACACCACTCATAAGAGGATTATAATTCACTGAATTGTCAAATATGCAAAATTATTATTTATTGAATTGAATAAATTGTCCTGCAATTAGTAATTGTTGCATTGTAGAATAGTTCTGCAACTATCTTCACAGCAGACAAAGGTTCTGGTATTGCTCGGTATTCATCCATCCCACCCCCCTTGGTGGGGAAATCAACATTTACTCTTCAGCTTTATAGCAATGTTTTAATACTTCTTAAATTCTATCTTTAACATAATTAATACTTGTTTAATACAATATAGTTCCTAATTCCATTTTCCGATAAACCCATGGAGAAGTCAATATTAAAGTAATAAGGACTCTACATGGAAGCATGGGTGCCTACAAACAACGGTGCTGGAATGACAATGAAAACTGCAAAACAATGCCTACCCAAGCATTCAAAATATTGTGAGCTCTCCACAATTTTAACTTCAAATGGATGTATGAATTATTAATTCAACTCTCCCCCTCCCAACAAAACATTCAAACACTGATCAATTTCAGTTATTTGTCAGAAATTAAAGATGTCAAGTCACTTGCACATGTAAAATTGTCCTACTAGGGAACTAGGAAAATTAATTAGCTAACTCTTGAACCATGTTAAGATTCTTGAAAACTGAATTTGGCTCTGGACATGCTTTTCGTTCTACTCTTAGATAAAGAAAACAATGGGTAGGTACAAAAACACTGGTGAAAACACTGTTAAAAACACTGTTTGAAGAACTTTATTTGTACATTTAACTTAAACACACAATGCTAATGAGAACAAAAATTCTAACAGAAAGGAACTAAACTAAGAATGAAGGAAGAAGAGTTCACAAAATGAAGTGAAAGAATAATGGAACTTTTTGTAGCTTGTATACAATATATATATGAGCTATTACAATAAACAAAAAAGTATGGCATTTTGTAATCCCTGCAAAATAATCTGCCTACAATGTATTAACCTTCAAAATAATACTTCTCTTCCATTCATCCTTTGGAATTAAAGCCAATTTGAGTGTGTTCCCAGTAGGACATCATCCCAGTAGTACTGGAGTGACACACAACACCACACTTATTTGAAAACATTTAAGAACACACAAATCACATAGGAATATTACAAAGTAATTGTTCAAAACAACACATGTGGAAAAAAGTTTCAGATTCACAATTTTGGAGATAATCTTACTTCAGAAACAATATCACTTAACATCATGTATACTTGAATGAAACAGTGAATTTGCAACATTTCCACCATTCCTTGCCTACACTTGACTGCTGTATACTCAAAATACATAAGAAGGCAGACAAAGATAAATCAGACAATAAAAATTAAACTCTCAATCACACCACAAAAATACATTCCTTTTAAATGTCCACAATAGTTGGATTCAGACACACCACAATCACATGGCCAGTCTTTGCTTGATGTCATGCATCCGATCTAATTATTACCAAAACATATCTACTATATCAGTACAGGACACAGATTTGCAATCCTGAAGACACAACCAGCTCAGCCTCTGTTATATACAATAGTGGGTGGGGGAACATTTATAATGTAACTTTTAGAGTTTCTGTTTAAATGTATATAAAGCAAATCAGAAGTACAAACCCAACTTGCTTTGAAAGACTAGGCTGCTAGAGCAAGGAGCTCCAGAACATGGGGAAAAATTCACAACAACACTGCTTGACCCTGTGCCCATCTTCCCTCAAGAAAGAGTTCACCAGTAGGCACAGTCACTGTAACACTCCTCACATATCTCAGAGGTCTACATATATCTCTGCTACCCCCTTTCTTTCATATGTTCTCATAAAAATGAAATTTTTTGGTATTTATATATATAAAAAATGCAAGTCGAATGATCATGTTCCTGAAATTCAACATTCATAACATGAAATCACCTCCTTTAAACCATTCTCTACATCACACACTTTGCACACTGATTCATTCTATACACAAAAAATGCAGTCGAAGCCTCCTTTTAATAATCACTTAAAAATTGAGGCAGCATTTCAAATGTCTCACATGTAAATAATTAACTCTCAAAAAGTACTTTAATAATCAAAGTCTTCATTCACTTCAACCAAACAGTTCAATCTCTTGTGAAAAGTTCTCATTCTACACCACACTTCACTTTATTCCAGAACACAAATCAACTGCACAACACACATCACAAAAATATCTCGGAATCTGCTTCTTATTTAAAGCTGATGACAGCACGCTTTAGTGGATATACTCCATTAAGTCTGTAATTTCAATGTTTGTTACTTCAGAATTAAAAATATACAAAATAATATCTTAATAAACACATCCACAATGGCATGTGTATAAGAATAACACAGGAGCCGCAAGCAATTCCAATTGAAAACTATTACAAATTTCACCTTTAACAATGATGTAACAGTTTTCAACCGAAATTCTAAAAATTTTAAAATAAAATAAGTCACAGAAGGAGAGGAGAAAAGCTTACTAGGCCACGAAATGAGCCTTTGGCATATATTGCCTTCTTCTGACTTACACGAAGTCCACTAAGATAGATGAAAAGAGTGCTGTCCCTCATGAGCAGCAAGCTTCAACTTTGCTCGCATCACATCCAGAGAAGTGTAATCAGGCAGCTTGAGGTAGTTGACACAAGTCATCACAGAGGGCAGGAAGTCATCAGGATTCATATTTGGTTCCAATGTTTTGCGAACAACAGTAAGTGGTGGAGAAAGAGCTTTGAATCCTGCAATAGTTCCATATAGTTATTATTCCAAAAATTAGAAACTTAATATTCCCACAAATAAATTGTTTACATTCATATTTTCAAGGAAAAAATTGAATACAATTTACCCCTCTTAAATATAAGTTTCAGCTTAGATCCTAATTATTCTGACAAAAATGTTCACAAACACTGAAACGGTGATGGCGAATTTGCAATCGTTAAGTGCTTGTGAACAATCTTGTGAGAATAATTAGGATCTAAGCTGAAACTTATGTTTAAGAGACGTAAATTGTATTGATTGTTTGCAATGGATTTTCAAACTAAAACCTACACAAACATATAACAATAACTACACCACACACACAAAATGACTGTAATAGCTCTTTATATACATAAAATCATTACTCTCTTCAGAAAGAAATCCAGAACTACCACAGTGTGTTTACTTCTAGAGCCTCAACAAATATTAGCCCCCTTCACAGAGCCATTTTATTGTATAACAATCTTCCTAAAAAAAGAATTAAAAATATATGTGAAGAAAAGAAATTCAATGACTTTTTGAAAAGTATTTAATAGAAATGTGTCCTTATAAATTAAAATAACTTACAGAATGAAAATTGTATTAGTTTTATATCTTATTTTATTTAATTTCTTATAAATGTTTGCATGCCATGTATTCATTTTTGTTTTATACTTTTTTCTTTCTTTTCTTTTCCTATCCAATTTCTAACTTATTACACTTCGATAATGCTTGAAACTTATCACTGTAAGTCTATTGGCAAATGAAAATTACTAATATAATTATTAATATTCTAGGATGCAGTCATCAATTCTCAAACAAAAATAAAAGAACCATTTCAGCTGAAATCTGCAAGTATGTATTTAATGCTACTATATATATTTGCAGTGACTCCAAAGACTGGTTAAATGTTCAGATATTTGGAAATTTACATTTCACATCATATGCATCTGAAATTGATCTCAACACTCAAAATGTAAAGATCAAATATTAAAAACAAAACAAAAAACACGAAAGTCACACATATAATACACCAAAATACTGTTATTTATGGTAAGAGAGCGGAACAAAATTTTATTTCAACTGAAAATGTAACTTCTGAACTTATTTTGAGAAGTTGGGCTAATTTTTCACAGTGAATAAAATCCATTTACTCTACAGACCAACATTACTTATTTCACCAGCAGTAGGTAAACAAAAGCACAAAAGTATAAATAAAATGACTAAATATTGCATGAATACTCATGCGGAAGTTTTTTTTGTTTGGATGAGTGTGTTGCAAAGGAGACTAAAACAATCTGACCCATTCCTATGTATGTAAATTGTATGAATAATGAAGTTAACTTTGAAGCTATGAATTTATTTTATAAGAGAAATAAATTATGATGCCAAGAGCAATTAATTAAATTCTTGTTTATATAAATGTAATAGGTTAACTCATGTTTATATTGACATTTTTTAATCTTAATGAACAATTATTACATGCACATTTATTACAAGAAATATCATACTATAATTACAGCAGGTCCAATCCTACTAAAACTTGAAAGGAAAATGTATGGAAAATAGAAATTAGTATGGAATTACAAAAACACTGTGCAGGCTACCTTCATTTTAAGAAATTCAATTGAATTAAGTAAACATTTTGAAATTGAGAAATTTAAGAACTTCAATACTATTGCAATAGATTTTGTTGTAATTCGGAAAGAACACAAATGTTGTGTTTTGATGAACACTATTGTGAAGGTTTTCCAAGTCTAACCCTAGACTCTGAGGGTCTTTTTTGACCTCAGCGACATCATGTTTTGCTACATTCTACAAATTACATGCACTTCTCCTTTGAAATATGTTATTTATGTCCAGTTTTACATATGTTATCTTTTCAGTTTTTTAAGTTTGTTTCATTGTTGGAAATAATTTGATTTTTATGTGGTTGGAGTAAATATTGCCACATCTGACATCCAAATTACAAGATAAATTCTAAAAACGTGTCCATTTCCATTTTGTAATATGTTGCAGTTTTTGAGTGATAATTTGTTGTGTTTTTCAATTACAATTTGGAAGCTCTGTTTCAAACATTCTCATGCTGGTAAGATTGTATAGTACACAGTATTGTACAGCACATAGTACACCTATATATATTAATGAGGATATTCTTAAATCTTTTTTTCTTGAAAGAACATTTGTTATTTAGTACAATATAGTAAATAAAGCAAACCAAGAGCATTGTTATTTCAATTAATAATTCGAAATAACATTCCAGCATCAAATACTTTTAAATTATTTTGTAAAATGTTTGGGGTCAAAAACTACCCCAGACGGAGTCCACACAAGTATTTAAGAAACTGAGTTGAAGGGTTAAACCAATACACATTATATCATGGAAAAATTGTAAAATGATAAAATTTTGAACTTACTAAATATTGGGCCATAAATTGAGAAAATTCCAAAATCCTTTTCTCATTCAAATTTCAAGGAAAATTAAATAAAAAGTTCTTATGGAACATGAATGATGCAAGAGCAAAAACACAACTTTTTAAACGAATCTCAAAGAGCTTTTTAAATGAAAATATAATAACACTACTACTACTACAACTAATAACAATATTAGAGTTGCTAGGAAAGTTTCTGAAAATGATATGAAAAAAAATCAATGAAATTTGGTACATGGCTTATTGTTTTTCGAAGTATTAGTTTTCTAGCATTTATTCATAGTTGCATATATGGAGAAACCCATTTGTGAAGCACTTCTTCCACTCTACAGCAGGTACTGCAGAAATCATGTCTGGAAAGTTTCAACCGCTTATTCACATGATGAAAATAGCTCATCATGCATTTTGTTTTTGATTGTTGGAAACAAGAAAAAGTTGTTTTTTAATTTATTTCTTTTTCATCTTCCTTTTCTTGTCTTTCTTATCCCACTGATGACTTCTGGCACACAAATAGGGGTGTACCAATCATTGTTAACTGTTCTACGATTCTCCAATGACACGGTTACTATGTGACTAGTTACACCAAAGTAACAAGCAACCATTTGCTTCGCAGCACTACGTGAACAGACAAATTTTGTTGGTTTTTGCTCATCTTGCAATACCCAAACGGTAGATTGCTTTTTAGTTTTGAGTTTGTAGGAATAAACTCACGTTTCATCATCAGTAACAATCTAAACTAAATTTGAACCACTTCGGTTGAATTTCTTGAGCATTCCTTTGCATCAGTTGACATGACGCTGTTTTTGTGATTTTGTGAAATTGTGGAATTCAACGACTACTTAGCTTCTGTAAGTTCAAACGTCCATGCAAAATTGTGTTTATTGCTTTCATGTCAATGCCCAAGGCTGCTTGAATCTCTAGGTCTGCTTGCATGTCACACGTCAATCTCCATTGATCAGTTCAACATTAATTGCAACAACATTAATTGCAACAGATGATGCAGGACAACCCTCATGAAATTCATCAGTGATGCATCCACGTTGAAATTCTGCAAACCAATTGGAAACACTGCTCTTGGATGGAACTTCATTCCCGAAAGCCAAATAAAGTTGATCGATGCATTGTTTTGGTGTCAAACCACATTTGAAATTATAAAAAAATCATTTCAGGTTCACATGACATTTCCATTTAACACACCTACTTTCCTAAAAATGTTATGAACACAAAACTAGATCACTTTGGTATGGGTATTTAGTTGAATTGTGTGTAACAAACGTCACAATGTCAAATTTTACTAATACAACAGTTTAAGAACACACACAGAACTGTCTACTAATTCCAGAAACTTTTGGAGCAACCTTTATAGAAGCTGACTCAAGAAGCTAAGGTGGGTGCAAACTGCCTTGGCTTGAAAGGTCACCACCAATTCCACCTTAAGCATGAATGTTTGGTGCAATTCCACCTTAAGCATGAATGTGCGTATTCTAGGACTACTAATCCTATCTGAAACTGTGGCGGTCTAAATAATTGATTCTGAGGCAGATGCCATCCATACAGATCAAAAAGATGCAAACAAAGAAGAAAAAGAAAACACAAAACACATCAACCTTATATCTCTTCCCAGCTCATTCTGGAAACCTTTCATTTGCAAAAGCTCCAACTTCAACAATTCATATTATTAAATAAAGAACTTAATACATAAAAGAAATTCAAGACATGACGGCAAATCAACAAAATCTATTAAAATATTTTCAAGAATAAGAAAGGCAAAATTCAGCGAAAGCACTTACCTCCAACAGGCAACCGTGGAGATCCAGTGACAAACTGAATAAATAAACGTTGTTCTTTAAGGTCATACTGACTCAGAATATCAAAAAGGAAGCGTATTGCACGTGAGTCAGCAGTATAACCATGGTCTGGTCTACAACATTCTGTAAGGGTCTTCACATCCCAACCCAATGAAGAAGCACCACCGCCACAGAATACTGCTTCAAGTTCCTCTGGATAAAACATATGCAATTGCTGTAGGGGAAAAACTGACTCAAAACCTTCACGGAATGCTTCCATTTGACGAGAGACACCCTCATGTAGGAACCAATGGCACACCAACTGTGAACAAATATATTCAACGTTATTTTTTATAATTAACAACATTCACATAAGTTTGCTAACAAGATATTTGATGAATGTGAAGTAGCAAGTCATATATTATACCCTTCTTAAGATATAAAATCTTCAGTGGAAATCCTTTGGGCAGGCTGCAAAAACATATCCTTAAAATAATTAGTACCAATGAACTGAAAAATTAGTTCAATCAATATCAAGTGAATACTCGTATCGAAAGTATTAAATTGTCTAGACATGTGTTAACAATTGGTCAAAGAAGCTATTGTTACTTGTATTTTGCCAAAAAATACTTTTAATGTTTGTCTAACAAGTTTAAAAATCTTGATACTGGACAACAGAAGTTGAATATAAAAATTAAAGAGCACATTAGAAATGTTATCCAATTCCGAAAAAAAATTAATAATTGTATTGATGGTCAGTACAATATATTTCTGAAGTTTTCAAACTGTGATAATATGCGAAACTGATCGCCAAGCACGAAAGGGTTGTGAATCTGCGAGTTTTGAGCTAAATTGCATTTCATGTTTTCCTTTGTGTTCACTCTCCAACTAGGGTCGGGTCAACTACAACACATCAATGTTTGACATTTAATTTGAGTGGCTGTGTTTTTAATTTATAGTTAAGGTATAACTGACAAAACAACGCAAAAAATAATATGAACAATTTAAAAAGAAACTGATCCTGAAAGCCCAAGTGCTCAGGGTCATCTCAAGGAATCTCAGCTTCCTCAGTTCACTGTATGGAGAAGATAACAGAAAGAGGAGAAAAGCCCTACTTTTATAGTGCAGGTGTTACTTCTTATGCTTTTAAATTTGTTGAAGTTCACAAATGCTGAAATATTAAATTAGTTTCCCAAATTTCAATAATTTTATTGGAAAAATTTAAAGTGTAAATATATATATATATATATATTATATATAAATAAATGAGATTTTTAAAACTTAAAGTGCTAAATTCTACCACCACTACAAATAATAGATGGTTTCCATGCATGCTATTAAGATTCTTTAAGGAGAGAAATTGCATCTTCAAGTCTGGTTGGCGATGAAGTCTACCAATGGCACAAATTAGTGGAATGAAGAATTGTTTAATGTTTTGTATAAGAGTTGTTTAAGTGCACAGGTGCAAAAAACTTACTTATTTTTGAGATTAAATGCAAGAAGAAAGGTGTTAACATGAGCATTCTTAAAGTATATCCAACTTCATGGCAAATAGCAAAATTAGAATGGATATTAACTTCCCATATTCTCATAACCTCCATTAACCAGCCACCTTTTTTAACTACCAGAACTAATAGTAACTTCTCGAAAACAGATTTCCCTGAATTTCCAGATTTTCAAAGATCAGAATACTGTTTTCAATGATGTTATTCACATTAAATAAAAGTTATGGCAGACTTATAGGAATTATGAATACATTACACATACACAATAATATAGGAAGTATTCTTATCATCTTAAGTATAAATCAAAACCTAAGGATAACTTGCAGATGTACATCAGCTGTTTTCTGTTGAATTTGAAAATATTGGATTCAGATGCCCACTTACCCACATATAAATGCTTGCACACAAAATAACCTTTTACGACTACACAGGAAATTTATGCTTCATTTAGACTACAGATTTGTAACTTGAATGTGCCTGGAACTCTGCTGCATACACAACCTCACTCATACAAAAAAAAAAAAAAAAAAGACATTTTAATAACATACCTTAATATACTGATCCACATTGTGGGCTGATAATGTAATATCTTTTCCGCCACGTCGAAGCTCAACAGTTGGATGACCTGGCAAAGTGAAATCTAGCCCCAATTCAGGAAGGGGACAGCCATCAAGATCAAGCCTATCTATTGCTTCTTTCAGTAATGCAGGTGTCAATGAAGGCAATTGTTCAAGGTGTTCTTTCATGCGTACAACACCCTGCAAGCGTCGCAATGTAGCATGCACTTCAGGGCGCACATGTCCAAGATCTGATAGTTCAAGTGTTGCCTCTTGTCCTAGTAGCCAACGATAGAATGCAACACTGAACGGCAAATCCAACTAAAGAGAAGAGACAGAGATAATAATGTATTCTTTAATCTTCAAACAAAGTACAAGCAAGGATTTATAATCCATCAAGAATTTTGAAAGAATACTACAGCCCAGGTTGTAATTTGGCAGTTAAATGACTGATGTAGAACTGAAATTTCAAAATAACGAATTTTCAGGTTTTCTATCTCTGAAATTTAAATTTTCCTAGCTAATTTTTTAAAGATTAATTAAATGTTTAGAGAAAAAAATTTTAATCACATTTTGTTTCAGATAATTTTACAAAAACAAGAAATTTTTAATCCTACAATAGCCATGCACACTCTCAGTAAGCATTTAAAAATTTTCCTTTTAATACTTTACCCAGAAATTTTTCACACATTTGTTTTATTTCAGTTTGATCAGTGCAGTATTCTTGAAGTTCAATAATTGCAGACCTCCAGTCCAATTCAATTACTAGGGTTATGTTATTTCCTCAGAATATTGGGAAAAAGGAAGTGTCTTTGGTTATAAGAGTTAAGTGAATAAAATCCATCAACATAAATGTAGTGTAACTTTTTTTTGAGTAATTTTTTAATATCTTTGATTTACTAATTTTCAGCTTGCAAATTCACAACTTGGATACAAACTTTGAAATACTTCTGTATACTTTTAAGTTATATGACTGGTCTTCCACTATTATGAACATTAATATATTTTTAACATTATCAAGCCTTTACTTTATAGGCACCTTTTATATCTATGCTTATTTGACTAATCTACTTCGTTTTTATCAACTTTTGGCTATGTGTGGATTCTCAATTGGCAGCGACTATTAACAAATCAAAATATAGCACTACTACTGTACGAAAAAAGAAAGTACTTTCAACAATGTAAGTTCAGTTCACATCTCATTAATTTAACTGAATCAATGCTATGAAAATAAAAACTGAAAGAACACAATTTTACTACATTTTAGGCAAGTAATTTGATTTTTTAACTGAACTGGCTGTTTATACATTTATTTATTTGCTTATAAACAGCAGTAGTATTGTTAATTTTCCAATCTGTAATCACATTTGCAAATAGAAAATGACAAATATCACTTAAATCAATGTAAATAAAACAAAAATTTATCAATATCAACTGATTACCTTGAAACCAATTTGTCCAATTTGAAGTTCTGTTGGGTTGACTTACCATGCGCGAGTCCATTACAGCCTTTGCCATGAATTTGCCCAAAAATCTAAATTTACTCTTCACTTTGGCAACTTGATTAGATTTAGTGTTACGTCCAAGAGGCACAGGGAACAAACCCACTGGAGAATAAACATAACCGACATTGCCACTAATTCCAGAGCCTATTGATGCAGGCTGCTCTTGACGTTCTCCGTGCCACAGTTCCAGATCTGCTCTTTGAAGTTCACGGGATACAAGAGCATAGAATTCTAGCGTAGGACCGAGACCAGTTCCCACCTGAAATCAAAGGAGTGCAATCAAGATCTTTATACATCTACTTTCACTGTTGAAACAGTACTATAGCAAGAAATATTTTTAAAAGGTGTTTAAATATACAGAATTCTGTTGAGTAAATTACATATTCATTTTCTTTTGTGTATCTAACAATCAAAATGACACTGAAATAACAGTTGTACATGCGGTAAAAGAGTGGATAGGAAGGCTACCCTTCTTTCAGCCCAACTTCACTGCCTGAGGAGCCATGACAGATAACTTGTTATATTCCACAATCCCCAAATGGGGAATGCGAATAATTTTTCGTAACTATACTGCTAATGTTTAGAATTTTTTTAAACGGTCATAATAGTCCTGTATTAGTACCTTCGAGATCCAATTGTTGACAACACGTGTTTCTTGGAACTAAATGAAGAATGATAATTATTACGAATGATGCAGACGACTATTTTTCTGACACACGACTTACATGTATTTGTTTACTTCTTCATATTTTCATACATTCGGCATGTTTAGGACAAATATCCTATGATTCTGATCTTTCCTATTGCAACATCACTGATTATCATTGTTTTGCCAGTCTTGTAGAGATGTTTTCTCTTAGATTCCCACTTGGGGATCATGGTATCTGGTGTTGCAATAACCTGTGTTGTGGGCTACATTGAGCGTAATTGTTACAGAAGCTATCCATATTTTGTCTGAGACTTTTGTCTTTGCAATAAATTTAAAATTACACATTTTAAAATATAATATAACCTCTAAACATCTATGTATTGTTGGGTAAAAAGTATGGTACTGCAACACCATCTCGAAACATTTTTTGACCATGAAACCAATACATTTCAATTTCAAGGATAGGAAAAGTGCTGCTCCAAAATTTAAGAACCAACAATTTTATGATGAAAAAATAATGACCCACAGGTGACCTATGAGCTTTGTGGTAATATATTTGTGCAACTAATAGAAATCTTTGACAAATCTCAAAAACATTTTTTTATTTTGATAATTTCTTTCCCAGTTTTGAAATTTAAAATGCCCTGAAAAGAGTGTGCAAATGGTAAATTGTGTGTGGGGGTGAAGGTGGGGCATTTCTAAAGGGGCCCAACGCAATAAAACATTTCCATAAATATGATTAGTTTCTGATTTTCTATTTTTGTACCGACAATTTGGTGAATTGATACACAACTTTTGGGGGAGTGGCTCATTAAACTATGTGGCAACCTACAAATGATTCATCAAAATCAATTGCATTTATTAATTGAAGTGATAATTTATTCTCCTTGTACATTTTATTTATTTACTAGTAAAATATGGCATTTGCAAATTTTTGTTAGGACAAAAACTTGTGTTTTGTGTGAAAACAATTGTAATCCATCAAATAAAGTAACATTTGGAATTTGGAGGGACAACAATTATGTGAAATTTTGAATCATGGGGTGTCACCATTAGTACAGATAATCAAAAGAAGAAAAAATTGCAAGTCAACTTTTCAACCATAATACTTTATTACACACTAAAATTTATTTATGAGTGAAGTGACAAAATGGGACTGTATTGCAGAGAAAAATTAAGGCCTACTTTGAGGAAAAAATTACGATTTCCTCTACAAATTTGATCAATATTGTCATTGCTAAGGCACAAGCCTGGTACTGCAATGAAAAGCTTTGTGCACTGCATCCTTTGGAGAAATGTCCACCATACTATCAAGGACTATTAAGTGAAAACAAAAGTGAACAGTATAAAAGGAATGTAAAAAATTTATTGTCAATTACAAATCCACAGTTTTAGAAAGAAGTTTGAGCACCCATCAATTCTATTAATAACCTAAACTGTAATTCCTATTTTAGATATTTTTACATGACGAGTACCATGATCCCCATTTGAGGATCGATTTCATTTTATTTGTAGAAAATACTGTTTGCAATTCTTTACAAAAACATTGTACCTGATGCATTTGTGGATCATTTAACTCGACAATGAAAATAAATGTAAATTTAAAAAATTTTAATGGGGTAAATAGTTTTTGAATTTCAGATAAACTAAATGGCTGCAGTCACTATGGAAGTAGAGTGTAAGTGAGGAACGGTATGTGGGGGTCACATGTTCTGACTTCCACTTAGACATGGGTTTTTTTTTCACCCTTGGGTTGTGGCATGTTTGGCTTGTCATCACCATCACCTTTCATCTTTCACCATCACGCTTCATCATCACCTTTCCTATCATATCCTGTCATTCATGGCCGGCTTGGGTGGCAGTTGCATGTAAGGCAAAAACCAATTACATCTGGGTTGGCTAGTCTCCGTTCTCTTATTTGCATTTGTAGCAAAGGTTTCTTCCTAGTGTTACCCCACAATAATGGTACAAGTCCTGAGATGGGCCCATGGCCTATCTCAACGTAAAAGTGTAAAGGTATAGGACCATGATGGGCCTAAGGGCAACCTCAGCATAATGTTCAGGGAGGAAAAGGGGGGTTCCTCACTGGGAAGATTTCCCAGGGTAGTAATGACTGCAGGGATTCGCTCACAAGTTCCATGGTGCCAATAAATGGCAGCCAGGAAGTACATTGGGCAAAACTCGAAAATAATCCCAAGAGAAAAGAGAAATGTGTCTATTTATCTAGTTTTCAAATATCATATGTACCATCACTCCAGAATGATTCTGTACAACAACAGTATTGGTGTAAATGTCCAAAATCTTTCATTTAACCTGAGCCTCTGCACAAAGTTTAAATATAATTAGGTTTTAGATTCATTGTGTGTACTGTAAGGTAGAACACTGTTAGTTCTTAATCTTTTAAAATCAGCATGTTTTCTAAGCATTTTAGAGGTTTCTACATTGAAATTTTAGGATAAAGATTTATTTTGACAAGGGACAGCCATTTTCACTCAACAGTAAATTTTATTTATAATATATAAAAGGAGACACATGAAAACATAATACACACCTCATCATGATATTGCACTTCCAGGAGAGCACGAGATGATGCCAGTTCCTGCATTAAATGTTCTGCTTGCTTCAGAATATCATCTCGTGATATAACCCTCTTACGTCGATCTAAACGAGGAGTCACTCTCTCTTGTGAATCAGAACTTGATAATTCAGGAGTGGAATCCAGAAGTCTTTGCAATGCTCTGTCTCGATCAAAGGATGTAGCGTAGAACAACAACTGTCGTGTTTCAAATGGAAACAAAAATGGGCATGCTGCTGCGACTTGCTGCAACCATGATGGCAAATTTCCTGTCATAATGACCAATGGGTCCTGTAGTTGTCGACTTGCTTTAGCAGCAACCTTGCTGTTTACAAACTCTTGTTGGCTCACTATTGGCATGTGCTCTATTGAACGATATAGTGAACCCCAATAGCGATTCAAAGCATGTAACACGCGTAGTAAACATAGCACTTCAAGAGAAGCATCTTGGATAGTAACACTCTCCGGTAAAGAAGAGGTTAAAAAGGGTGTCAATGGAGAATGAGGAGAAGGTACAATCCCTTCATTCCACAAATCATCACCTTTGCGGCTACGAGAATTTGCCTTGGTACTGGTGCCTTTTCCTTTACGACCAGATGAGCAACTTGTGCCAGCTTTGCTGTTGGGAAGAGCTTCTTCTTCTGGCATAGGTCTGTAAAACATCCAAGACATAAACAACATACATGAGCAGTGTGAAGCCAACTACCCTTTCTGTGACTCCTATGGTGGATGTGGAAATTTCTTTCGATGTTGTTCAATTAGATTTTGTAGCTTTGTACCAAGTGGATTGAACTCACTTGTTTCAAATTATTAATGCCTGGAAGTAGGTTTGTAAAGATTTCATTTAATTAGTTAATGTCTAGAACTGAGTATTGATTGAGCTAATGTAGTATTTGAAAATGATTACCAAGAGTTCACAACATATCTTTGAGATGAAATAAAAAAGGAAGCAATCTCACCCTTCCTTCAATTTTTCAATCTAATCTTAGAGAAACTGTACTTGTAAACATTTTCCAAAATATTGAAATTCAACTATTAAACATCATTTTACAGTGCTTGGTATGTGGTTTTTGCATTTGCACACTGGTACCTTTATTCCTATACCCAGTGAAGTTCAAGTCAACTATGTCACTACTGGGAAGTACATATAACAGTAGTATTATTTTATGCTTTCACTCTAAAGAAAGTTTTGTTTTTAAAATGGATAAGCCAATGGAATTTAAGTTTGAACTTAATTGTAAAGTGCAATAATTCACATACAAGAAGGGTATTTTAAGAAATAAAGCACAAGTAGAAAAGGTGACACTGACCCAATGGCCTTTTGGGATAGGGAAATTCTGAGTTGACGGATAGTGACCTGTGTAGGGAAATCACAGTGAAGATTTTCTCTCTCTCACTACGACCTCCCTCCATGCCAAACACACTGCATTGAACTGTACCGCTTACCATATAAAAAGATTATGACTTTCAATTAGTAGAAGCTTTTTTTTTCTTCATAATTATTTTCAAAATGAATTGCATGAACATAAACTGTACAACTCAAAATTTGGAAAAAATTTTGGTTTAATAATTCAGATTTATACCAAAACTTCATTTTTCTAGTTGTGTCACTACCGCAGCTCAGGAACTAGAAGTTCCTCATGCTGTAATAATCAAAATGTGATTTTGGGGTCCTATTACATTTTGGGGGGTTTGGTTTCTCTACGTAACATAACTAGTTCTGGTATGTGTATATTACTTACTAATAACAATTACCATAATAATTTAAACTATAATTATTTACTAATAAAGAAATCTTGGTTAAAAGAAGAAGGTTAAACTTTCAAATTAACCATACTCTTTTAATAAACATTTCTGTGAATGTGAATAGTTATCTAATAAACTTTCCACTTGATTTTATCTTTCTTTTCCAGAAAACAAAAATTCATTAACAAGAAACACACTCAAAATATTGTTTTGAATAATGTTCTTTTCTTAAATATTTAATTAAAGAACATACTCTAAAAATGCACAATACATACTTATAATAAATGGTGTGGGTCTGCACCCAGACTCCAGAATTTCCTAAAGGAGCTTCGTTGTCAGTGTCAGTTTCTGACTGGTCATTACCAGCAGGACTATATTGACGCACAGCTTGGTACACAGTCATATTATAAGGTAAAACTTGGTCTCCAATTAGAAACTGCAAGCGATGGCGAGCTGCCCCTTGGCTAATGACCACTGCAGCCTGAAAGAAAATTGGAATTATTTTTTGACAATCTACTGTACAGACAAAACTTTCTATGGAAGTGCCATTCTTTCATAAAAAACAATACTGAGCAATTACCAAAGTGTCATCTATATCTTCCTCACTATTATCATCATCAGAATCCCCTGAATCCTTATCTTTGAGTCTGCCATATCCACGTACAACCAGATATCGTTCAATTGCTTGAACCAATGCCAAAGGATCTATTTTCACTGTACCTCCCTTCCACTGTTTAAGATTAGTGCAGTCAGGATGTCTTTGAAGATTGCACTGTAAAAATACAAACAAAAAGGTAATCACTGATCATGAAAAACTTTTGGGCAATATGTCATTCTTCCAGTAAAGTAAATTTAAATTAATTCAAATACATAGATCCATTGTATTTTTATTCTAATTATGTTTTACTCTTACAAGAATTTCTGGATTGTCACTCAATTTGTCACGAACTTACGATACAAGTTATTGGATTATTTGCACATCCACCTCAACGTGTAGTTTACTTCCATTTAAAAGTTACTATTTTTCTTATTTATGATTTAATGATTCTCATTTGCACAATTCAAATCTCCAATGTTTAGCAAGAAAAGCCAAAATACCTTTAACTGATGTGTGTTAAAAAATTTTAGAGCAGATGTGCTACCACGCCCTGTGCCAGTTCCTGCAGGCAAGTCATGAACTTTCACTGGGAACTGTTCGAGTTGAGATACACAGCCACTAAGTTTGGCCACTAGAGCAGACATTGATGCTGGATTCCAGTCGTCTAGAGGACCACAATAGTTGATATCAAGCTGAAAATGAACACAAATTCAAAACACATGTAACTTGAGATTCATACATTCACCTTACTTATGACAAATTAGATACATCAGAGTAGCACTAAAGGAAACTACAAACTGAACATTTCATAGTAAAGATATATTTGAACTTCTAAGTTTTAAACTTACAGGACACCCAGCAAAGACGTTCAAAAAGGAGCGTAGGCGCTGATCTCTAGATCCAGAGGTAGCACTTTCAGCAGTCACATAATGTAGCAAGGCTCTAATAAGCCCACTATGATTCACCTCAAATGGCGATATGTCTGATTCTATGACAATAGTTCGAAGCTCTTTTAGGGCCTCCAGACTCTCTTCAGGCTGTTGGTTAGGAATAACAATAGTTACACAATACTTCAGAACACACAATTATAGTATATGTTTAAGACTTGTTTTACAGTATTTCATAAAAATATTATTAATAGAATGAAGGTAGCAGTAGTGGTTTTGAACACATTGATATACCAGTTTTATACTATTAGAAGAATAACATTGTTAATTTGGTGTTGTACGATAATAGTACAACACTAAACATAACAATGTTGTTATTCTTCTATCTCTCATGATGAACTAACAAAAGAACAATCAAAAATAGCAAAATCTCATAGTTCATTTTTGTTTGTACAAGCAAACGGCTAATTATGCAACTTTCTTAATATTAAAATAACTAACAAAACAAAAATAATGTTGAGACTTCTTGCAAGAAACATGAAATAGCATAATAGAGACAGAAACATTAAATAAATCGCATTAAAATTAATATATCACAAAAACTTATAAAAAAGTAATTAACATTTTCGAAGGTCAAATCTATATACTTTTTGTTACTTAAAAGTTTAGTTGCCTACTCATTGTTATAACAGCAAATGAGCTAATAAAAATTGCTCTGAAAAAAGGAAGGAGGGAGAGAAAATCACATACTTGGTTTTGCAAACGATGAATGGCTTGTGTGAGGCGCGACAGTACATTCATGGCAGGATGTGGAGGTCCATTTGTTTCACTGCCAGAATAAGCCTCCACAAACAGAAGTGCTTGTTCTCGTACCCAAGTGCGTGCTTTCTCCTTGTTGCCAGCTGTCAGATTGGGGTTGCTAGCAGATTTGGACATGGAAGACTCCTGTTGGCACACCCGCTGATTTTTGTGTTATTTTAATACTTTCTCTCTCAAAGGAACAAAAATAAACCAATGTTCAAAATAGAGAAAAATAGGATAATTCCATGATAAATCAGTCACATTTGGCATGACCATTTCAGATTTGGTTAAAAATTAGTATACTAGTTCGATTCAATGTAAGAAAGCAGTGAGCATGAGCTTAAATTTATCACAAGGCTTTCATTTTAATATGTAGTATGTTAATAGTTGAAACCAACTTAAGTTTCCTCTTCTAAGTGAGAAAAAGCCATTTTACCAAAAACTGTGCCACACCAACCAACATACTGTACCAATTCAAGATATTTAATTTCCTCATTGCAAATGACAGGGATACTGTTCATATGTACTGTTCATATCATGAAAAATAATTTTAAACTTTCTACAATTTGAAACAACTCTCGCAAATGATTTTGAAACTAAATATGGTAATGAATCATACCCTAACATTTTGGAAGGAAATAAGATATCTGCAGGGCTGTTTTAACAGCTTTAGGGACCCTTAGACCTACATTAATTTGCCCACCCCCTATTCTTACTTCCACTGATTCCCCCCCCCCCATTTAAAGATAAAGTTTATTTAAAAAAAGAAATGAAAAAGAGGCTAAACTTTCAAAATTGACATTCTCACATCAACCAGCCACATTTCATATTACAAATATTATCCAATGATGCACAATACCTCACTCCATTATGCCAATTTTTTGTATGTAGTTTAATCACACATCACTTTTTATATGATTTTTTATTTTATTTTTTGAAAAATTTAGTATTAATAATCTTCTTTTCTTAATCTGGGGCCGTGGGCCCAGACCCTTCAGGCCTATGGGTTAACACACCACTGGATATCTGTATTACTTGTTCACTTTACATTTGCGGACGGAGCACTGTGATCTGTTTACTTGAAGTCGCCACAGACTGAATTTAACTCACGTCTACAGTACATACTGATTGATCAGATATAATATAGACGGTGAACGAGATACAGACCCACTCATTGTAGGGTACTGCCATAGATTAACAGGGTACTGCAAAGTAGAAGCGGGCAAGAACATAACTATTGTGAAATAGATGTGTTCAAAGGATAAATATAAACATTTTCCTCACCTGTAAAGCATGTATTGTCGATGATAAAGAATTATACGGCAGCTCTGTCTGTAGGTCTTTCTAATTGTATTAACACCACCTTTTTACTTTCTCGTGTTCTTTTGCTCACGGCAATAGTTCACTACATTATTTATAATTAATTTACTGCCAGAATGCAATCTTGCATATCAAAGTGGTTTTGATTTTTCTACAGACATCACAGAAAAGACAAAAACAAAACAAGCAGTTTTTCCTGGACAGTCTCAGCAGGCATCGGCATTGATCAAGTGCTGTTAGGCATCTATTCACGCAGTCTCAGATTGTGTTCAGGCTCTCACTTTCAAAACAACAGTAGTTCCTAATTCTGCCATCTGCAAATGTGTAATGAACAAGTAATACCCCAGAACTCAAGTCGTAACTCCCAATTTTTGTTTTTCACAGGAGGAAACAAACTATTGGTTCCCCGTTTGTAATTTTGGAATCTCAGCTTCATTTTACAAGCTTAAATGGGAGCTAATAAAGACAGGGGTTACTACTGTATACTTTCAATTAGATATTTCTTGCAATTATTTTGATATCAAACCTGGAAAATCATTGAAAATGGAGTTATGACTCTTGACCTCTGAAGTAGAGAGGTGTTCTTGAAGATCAAAAACCGGTTACGCAACTAAATTAATCATGATAACAAAATTTAAAAGACACTTCTGAAAAATAGCTGAACAAGATGACAGTAGTTAAATTCCCTAATATATTTTCATTTTTAGGGCATTATTTTAAGTACTCATTTTTTCATTAGATTAATGTTTCTGAAAGTCAGTCATCAGGACTGTTCATATCAACATATAGTTATATCATTGTCAGAAGTTAGAAGTAAATAACTGACATTTAGCAGCATTAAATATGAAATCATTTCGTTTAGAGATTACAAAATAAAACACTGACTAAAACCAAAACAACAAACTTACAACACACAAAATCTTAGGAATTGAAGAAACCAAGTCGAGATAATTTTTCAACTAAGTTTTGCAGTTTTTGGCAAGGGTTACACATTTAACAGACAAGTGATTTGAGACAGGCTGCATGCTCAACAGACGAGAAATTCAGGAAGGACTATGCAATAAACAGACAGATTCAGGAAGGGTTACATGTTTAACAGAATTCCCAAATCTCGAATCCCCTGGTTCGAATCTATTGCCTCGACATGTAATTCTAAGATTTGACAAATAGTTTGAAACAATTTGATGAACAACGGAATTTGAAAATTCAGGATAGGGAGATACGAAGTGAAAGTCACAGTAGTGTTCAACCATCTAAAAAAAAACTGTATGAGCAATGCACAATAAATTTTGGGCCCAAAATCTCTCGTGTCTTGAATGTGTAGCTCTTCCCAAATCTTATCTGTAAAAGGAGGCAATCCCTAAAATCCCCAGCATCAGTCATCCCTGGCATCCATACTGTACCCTGCATGGATCAGTTTCAGCACTAAGGGGCAGAACTGGGGTTCCACAAGATGGCACTGATCACAGAAGACAGTAGGGCCCACTCCATCAGACTCATTGTACTCCCTCTCACACATAATAACTGGGGAAAGAAGGATTTAGCTTCAGAGGTGATGTATGGTATACTAAGATGCACACCATACAACCACGATCACCAAACCTCAAAACATTTATTAACATTTACATTTAAGTGCGATTGAATTTCACAAGCTTGGTTTACCTCTTGCTTGGGTAAACCTACCGCAAGGCCCTATGCTACTAGGCTAGGTAAAGTACTTTTTACTAATTATTTTAATCTTGGGACATTTTCAAAATTTCCAAAGAAATGGCTCCAACGTTTTTGATTAAATTTTGTTTTTGAATAGTGTGAAGACTGTTTATGATAATGGTGTAGTTATGTTCACTGAAAACTATGATTTATCGAAAATTGCAAAACATTTTTCTTGGCGACTTCCTACAATTACAATTATGAAGATAAGAGATTTTTACTTTAATGAAATTTCTTTCTTAAAGCTAGATTTTGAAATAAGGTCATGTACAATCTTTCGAAAACTTGAGTAGTTTTCTGTAATTTTGTGTAAATATAGGCAATTTTTATTTTTTTCTCAAAAAGAGCATACACAATTTTGATTCAATTTTCACCTCTGATAGCGTTTAGAATGTTCAAGAGTACAGAAATCATGTTTGTTGAAAATTTTGACTTTTGAAAATTAGAAAAATTCAAAACTTTTTCGCCTTCTTTCTACACTTACAATTATGATGAATTTTACTTTGTCGCACTTAAGAAACTTCTTAAGAAGAGAATAATGCTGCTCGAAAAATGGTGAATTTTCAGCAGAAAAACCTCTTTTATTACAGAGCCCTGGTAACGAAAATATGGATAAATTCAGTTGCTAAATATAGAAAAAATTCTCTAACACAGGGTGTAGCCAGAATCCATGTTTTATGGATCCTTGATATCAAAAAATCAATTGATGGCAAAATATCTGTCTGTGAACACTACTAGCAGCTGAACCGTTCAACAGATTTTCTCCAAACCCAATCAATCTGGCTGATGTCGCGGCCACTTCAATTTGAAACTGATATTTTAATTTCGGAGAGTATTTAACATGAAGCCCCTTGGATATTTTCACGAGTTAAAAAAATAGCGCCATCGATTTTGATAAAATTTTGTTGTTGGATGGTCTAAAGGACTTGGCGCAGGTCTCACGTTGGTTGAAAGCCGATTTTTTTAAAATTGAAAAAATTCAAAATGTTTTCAGCATCTTCCTACAACTGCAATTATGAAGATACAATATTTTTCTTAACGAAATTTGTTCTTCAAAAACAGATCTTCAAATAAGATCATATTCGGAAATATGAGTGTTTTTTGAGTAAATAGGCGTCAAACGTAATCGGACGCTCTGAAAATCCTACGTCTCGTGATTGTAATTTTAGTGTTTTGAAGCAGTTAGATGCTTAGTTAGAATGCGTATGTTATTTTACATTCCTTCATTTTTTTTTATTGGAGCTTTTGTTATACGTTCACAAATTAATCCTTTTGAAATTATTTAAAACCTATTCGAAATAAATATGAATTAAAGATTGCTAGCCTTCAGTCGCCTGCTACCAACTTACGCAGTTGGGTGATATGTAAGCTAGGGTTTCATTGTATCATCATCATCATCATCATCATCATCATCATCATCATCATCATCATCATCATCATCATCACCATTATTTTTATTTCTATTATTTTTATTATTATTTATTTATTTGTTTATTTAAAGTAATATACAGGCAACAGTACAAATCTGATATGGCCTGAATCGGTGCTAACATAATTAATTGTTTTCAACATATCACATTGTTTAATATCACATGAAAATATAAATGAAAGTATCACAATAATTCACAATTATTGAAAATTTTTGTAAAGGAGGAACAGAGTTCGCATATCAATGAAGACCATGGCCTTCCTCGTTGAAGAGACCATCATAAGCTCTTTTGAAAATCTAAAGACTAGGTGCTGCCACCACGTTCTGGGGTAGTATGTTCCAGGTGTCGACAACTCTGTTACCTATGAAGTTCTTGTGCTGCATTAGATTATGTCTAGATTTTACAAGTTTCATACCATGACCACGTAGATGTAGATTTTCAGAGAGCTGAAAAATTCTACCAAGATCGGAGTTGTAATACCTGTGCAAGATCTTGAAAGTTTCAAACATGTCACCGCGTTTTCTTCTAGCAGCAAGAGTCGGAAGTCCGAGTCTCGTCAGTCGTTGATCGTAAGCCATGTTCTTGAGATCTATAGGGATACGTGTGGCTCTCCTTTGTACATTTTCCAGCAGATTTATGTAGTATTTTTATTTTTATTATTATTTTTATTATTATTATTATTTTTATTATTATTATTATTTTTATTATTATTATTATTTTTATTATTATTATTATTATTTTTATTATTATTATTATTATTTTTATTATTATTATTATTATTTTTATTATTATTATTATTATTTTTATTTTTATTATTATTATTATTATTATTATTTTTATTATTATTAATTATATTTATATTATACTAGTAGTGTTATTCCATTACTAATTGCGAGAAAGTACGTGCTGTTTCAGCACCACTAGATTTCTTGGTGAAATGTGTTCATCAAAAACATCTTTATATAATGTCATGTTCTATTTTTTGAAAATATGAGTATTTCATGCGAAATCTTATGTCAAACACTGACATTTTTTAAACAATTATTTTTAAACAAACCTGGAATTTTGGTCTGTGGAAAGGTCAAGAAAAACACACAAATTACATAAATCATTGTTTGCAGAGACCATACAAGGTCTGTCTTGAAATTAATGAGTCACAATTTTTTTTATTCCACTCTAAGTCACAGAATGGTCAGACTAGTTCGGAGAGGGCAAGGAGAGGTTTAGCCTTATAACAGTTCCTAGTTCTGTTGTCTTCATGCCCTGAGGAGGTTAGAACATGTAAGGTGCTGAGCTCCTGTGTCGTCGTAGTCGTATTGTACTTATGATGGAGAAGTCTTAGGATGAACGATACGCGATCAAGTTTTGAGTGAAGCTGAAAAAGACACTAATGGAAACTTTTGAGATGCATCATCCTAATTTTTGAACCCTTATCACCGGATGTAAAATATGGATCTTGGTGTACAACCTGGAAACAAAGAGGCAGAGTGCAGTGTTACACATCGGCATCTCCTCGTTCCATGAAGGCTCGCATGAGTAAATCATATGTGAAAGCCATGCTCATTGCTTTTTTTGACTCTAAGAGGATAGTGGATTCATATCTCTTGGACACACCATAAACACTCAATTCTACAAACAAGGGCTCCAAAGCCTGAATGACGAGGCCACCCACATCTGAAAGGAGATCAGCGCTTCCTGAAAGCATCATGATGACAGCATGTCGGGCCACACCGCCTTTATTGTCAGGAACTACCTGACCCATATCAGTGTGGCAACGCTTCGCCTTGTAATAAATATTGCATTTTTAGACACGACTAACTTGCATGATGCATTTGATATCATGAATATCAATGGTGAATCATTTAACAGGAGCATTTACATAGTAACTTACCTTATGGAAAGGTCGATCTGACAAACCCCCACTTCCAGGATTCACACTTCGCCCCCAACGTGCTGGATTAAGACTGGCTAGGAAGCTCGTGGTTTTAGAGGTTGCTCCCGCAAAACGAGATCGGGAACTGCCAGTAGGTGTTGAGCGACCTGATGACCCTAGGGCTGTAGCTACAAGAACAGGGAGCATATTGCACTTAAATGCTCATTATAAAAAAATAAATCATAGCTGGAAGTAACTCGTATGCTCTTTACCTTTTGAAAATAAATCCTGCATCATAGAAGATGACAAATTATCATCTTGCCGAGATTTGTTGCGACTTGAAGTTACCGAGCGTTTAGTTGTGCGTTTCCTCTTCAATACATCACTCAAGCGACTAAGAAAAGAATTATGAAATGTTAATCCAAAATGTCTTGTTATCTTAATTGGTTTAGATACTTCAATTCTTTCAGACTTCAGAGAAAATTTATGATAATGTTCTGGTCAATCCACATAAAATAGATACAATAAGTTATGTAACAAGTATGCCAATCAGCTCAAGCATGTATTACGTATACTATTTTTTAACAAGCTGTCTGCAAAATAGGTTTTGCATATGTAATGCAATGCAATGTTTTAAGTATGCTTTCTAGTGTTTTACATAGAATTAGTTAAAATAAAAAAATTAGCCAGTCGCACACAAAAAATATGCACAAAGTGTTTCACAAATGGCAGGTTAAAAAAAATGTTCCACCTCATCAAGAGGAATTTCAATCAATTTCAGCATAATTCTTTTACTAGCTGGGTGGCGAGAACATGTTTTGCAAATTCGAAACTTTAAATGAAAATGGCTTTCTGTGTATTTGGTACTCAACTATTACAGAAAGTTTAAAGAAAAATAATGAGTTGAGCGATACATTTGTCAACTCAAGATGTAATCCACTGATGCTCTTCAACAGCATGCATCAGCATTGCATTTGCAATAACGAAAACTTTCTTTGATTGTACCTCAAAATTATGGAACTACAAGTAGTAACATTTTGAAGGGAGAAAAAAAAAAGTGTGTATGAAAAGACAAAGTTCTGATATCAAGGAGACTCTTAAGGCCCATTATTAAGTAAAGACTAGCTAAAATATAAAAAGTTGAAGATTACGAAAAAATTTTAAACATCTGAAAATCAAACCCCCAAATCAAATACTTTTTGCATGCAAGCAAATAGGGAGAGAGAGTGAGAAGGGGGGGAAAAAAGAGAGAGACTTAAGAAAAAAGGAAAGGTATTGGCTTAATGTTGGGGCAAAAACGACAGGAACAAACGAACACAGTCAGAGAAACAAACGAACGAATGAGAAAACTGACAGAGAAACAAACGAACGAACGAGCAAACGGTCAGACACACCAATGAGCCCACGGTCAGAGAAACGAATGAGCCCACGGTCAGAGAAACGAATGAGCCCACGGTCAGAGAAACGAATGAGCCCACGGTCAGAGAAACGAATGAGCCCACGGTCAGAGAAACGAATGAGCCCACGGTCAGAGAAACGAATGAGCCCACGGTCAGAGAAACGAATGAGCCCACGGTCAGAGAAACGAATGAGCCCACGGTCAGAGAAACGAATGAGCCCACGGTCACGGTCAGAGAAACGAATGAGCCCACGGTCAGAGAACGTCAGAATGAGCCCACGGTCAGACACACCAATGAGCCCACGGTCAGACACACCAATGAGCCCACGGTCAGAGAAACGAATGAGCCCACGGTCAGAGAAACGAATGAGCCCACGGTCAGAGAAACGAATGAGCCCACGGTCAGAGAAACGAATGAGCCCACGGTCAGAGAAACGAATGAGCCCACGGTCAGAGAAACGAATGAGCCCACGGTCAGAGAAACGAATGAGCCCACGGTCAGAGAAACGAATGAGCCCACGGTCAGAGAAACGAATGAGCCCACGGTCAGAGAAACGAATGAGCCCACGGTCAGAGAAACGAATGAGCCCACGGTCAGAGAAACGAATGAGCCCACAGTCAGACACACCAATGAGCCCACGGTCAGACACACCAATGAGCCCACGGTCAGACACACCAATGAGCCCACGGTCAGACACACCAATGAGCCCACGGTCAGAGAAACGAATGAGCCCACGGTCAGAGAAACGAATGAGCCCACGGTCAGAGAAACGAATGAGCCCACGGTCAGAGAAACGAATTAGCCCACGGTCAGAGAAACGAATGAGCCCACGGTCAGAGAAACGAATGAGCCCACGGTCAGAGAAACGAATGAGCCCACGGTCAGACACACCAATGAGCCCACGGTCAGACACACCAATGAGCCCACGGTCAGGCACACCAATGAGCCCACGGTCAGAGAAACGAATGACACAGTCAGAGAAACGAATGAGCCCACGGTCAGAGAAACGAATGAGCCCACGGTCAGAGAAACGAATGAGCCCACGGTCAGAGAAACGAATGAGCCCACGGTCAGAGAAACGAATGAGCCCACGGTCAGAGAAACGAATGAGCCCATCAGAGAATGAGCCCACGGTCAGAGAAACGAATGAGCCCACGGTCAGAGAAACGAATGAGCCCACGGTCAGAGAAACGAATGAGCCCACGGTCAGAGAAACGAATGAGCCCACGGTCAGAGAAACGAATGAGCCCACGGTCAGAGAAACGAATGAGCCCACGGTCAGAGAAACGAATGAGCCCACGGTCAGAGAAACGAATGAGCCCACGGTCAGAGAAACGAATGAGCCCACGGTCAGAGAAACGAATGAGCCCACGGTCAGAGAAACAAATGAGCCCACGGTCAGAGAAACGAATGAGCCCACGGTCAGAGAAACGAATGAGCCCACGGTCAGAGAAACGAATGAGCCCACGGTCAGAGAAACGAAACGGTCAGAGAAACCTCACGAAACGTCAGAGAAACGAATGAGCACACAGTCAGAGAAACGAATGAGCACACGGTCAGAGAAACGAATGAGCACACGGTCAGAGAAACGAATGAGCACACGGTCAGAGAAACGAATGAGCACACGGTCAGAGAAACGAATGAGCACACGGTCAGAGAAACGAATGAGCACACGGTCAGAGAAACGAATGAGCACACGGTCAGAGAAACGAATGAGCACACGGTCAGAGAAACGAATGAGCACACGGTCAGAGAAACGAATGAGCACACGGTCAGAGAAACGAATGAGCACACGGTCAGAGAAACGAATGAGCACACGGTCAGAGAAACGAATGAGCACACGGTCAGAGAAACGAATGAGCACACGGTCAGAGAAACAAACGAGAAAACTGACAAGAACGAATGGACAGGGGAACAAACGAGCAAACGGCCAGAGAAACGAACCAGCAAACGGACAGAGGCACGAACAAGCAAACAGACAGAGGCACGAACAAGCAAACAGACAGGGGCATAAAAAAGCAAACAGAGGCACAAAAAAGCAAACAGACAGCAAACAGAGGAACAAATGAGCAAACGGACAGAGGAACGAAGGAACGAGCAAACGGACAGAGGAACGAAGGAACGAAAACAGCAGAAACAGAGGCAAACGGACAGAGGAACGAGCAAACCGACAGAGGAACGAAGGAACGAGCAAACGGACAGAGGATCGAACGAACAAGCGAACGGACAGAGGATCGAACGAACAAGCAAACGGACAGAGGATCGAACGACGGACAGAGGAAGAACGAACAAGCAAACGGACAGAGGATCGAACGAACAAGCAAACGGACAGAGGATCGAACGAACAAGCAAACGGACAGAGGATCGAACGAACAAGCAAACGGACAGAGGATCGAACGAACAAGCAAACGGACAGAGGATCGAACGAACAAGCAAACGGACAGAGGATCGAACGAACAAGCAAACGGACAGAGGATCGAACGAACAAGCAAACGGACAGAGGAACGAACGAACAAACAAGCAAACAGACAGAGGAACGAACAGACAGAGGAACGAACGAACGAGCGAGCAAACAGACAGGAACGAACGAGCAAACAGACAGGAACGAACGAGCAAACAGACAGGAACGAACGAGCAAACAGACAGGAACAAACGAACGAACGAGCAAACATACAGGAACAAACGAACGAACGAACGAGCAAACAGACAGGAACAAACGAACGAACGAACGAGCAAACAGACAGGAACAAACGAACGAACGAACGAGCAAACAGACAGGAACAAACGAACGAACGAGCAAACAGACAGGAACAAACGAACGAACGAGCAAACAGACAGAGGAAAGAATGAACGAGCAAACAAGACAGAGGAATGAACGAACGAGCAAACAAGACAGAGGAATGAACGAACGAGCAAACAGACAGAGGAATGAACGAACGAGCAGAGGAACGAACAAACGAGCAGACAGAGGAACGAACAAACGAGCATACAGAGGAACGAACAAACGAGCAGACAGAGGAACAAACGAACGAGCAGACAGAGGAACAAACGAACGAGCAGACAGAGGAACGAACGAACGAGCAGACAGAGGAATGAACGAACGAACGAGCAGACAGAGGAACGAACGAACGAACGAGCAGACAGAGGAACGAACGAACGAACGAGCAGACAGAGGAACGAACGAACGAACGAGCAGACAGAGGAACGAACGAACGAGCAGACAGAGGAACGAACGAACGAGCAGACAGAGGAACGAACGAACGAGCAGACAGAGGAACGAACGAACGAGCAGACAGAGGAACGAACGAACGAGCAGACAGAGGAACGAACGAACGAGCAGACAGAGGAACGAACGAACGAACGAGCAGACAGAGGAACAAACGAATGAGCGAATGGACAGAGGAAAGGGCTAATGCACTGAGTAATGGACAAACAGCCAGATGAACGAACGAGCTGACCGGGAATGAATGGATGGACGGACAACCAAGTAATGAATGAACGAGAGAGATTGAGACACTTTTTCATTATTTAAATTATAGATAGTTATCAACATTTCTAGTACTAAATATTATCTATGACATATGGAAACTGTTGAAAAATACTGAATTTTTACTGTTAATCAAATTTTAAAAGTATACATTTATACCTTTCAAGTTAGTTCTATTCAGTTGTTTACACCCTTAGTGACCTTATTACACTGTAACTGTAGGAAGTTAGTAAATTGTGCTCATTAAATAAGAAATTTGTTTTTAACTACTAAATGGAATACTATTTTGTATTTTTCATCTCCGATGATACAGTTTTAGCCGACACACTTTCAAGAAATTCTAAAATGTTTGGATTGGGAGCCTTGTCAATTTCATGTGGAATGATCCATTCCTCTTACATACTATGTCATATTTCATTAAAATGTATTGGCATGTTTGATATAAACAATCTCAATGAGGCTCCTTATTTTCAAAATTATTTAAATATTGTATTTTAATAATATGAGCTTCAAAAGTGGTTTTATATTGCTAAAATAAATGGAGTTTTGTTAAGATTATTCAGGAGACATGACTTACAGTTGGGATGGACTAGGAGCTCGAGCCTCTTCACTACTTAGGCTTGTATCCTGCTGTTGTGGAAACCGGCGTGGTTCAGGACTTGCTGGAGATGGAGCAGGTGAAAGGCTGGCAAATACAAGACCACCGGCAGCTGTACTACTGGCACTGAGACTGGGACCTAAAGGAGAATATGAAATACATGTTGAGTTAATTATAGTTTTTACTGTGAAACAGACAAACCTTAAAGACATAAATTGGGTTACATCAATACTTTATCACTGGTGATCTATACATCACTCAAACCAGTGGTGTTACAAATGACAGACTTTCTCGCAGTAGCTAGTTTCCTAACCTTTTTACTGAAGGCAACATTTTTGGTATTTTTCCACCCTCTTCCCAGCTGCCACTTATCGGCAGCTGAAAGACAATTTTCACATTTTCTCTATTTTTTGATCCCAAATAGAACAAAAATATAACTTTTAGAATATAACAAAAGTAAAACGTTGTTCTATATGCAAATTTTAATTGAAACATTTGAAGCCATTCTTGAGAATATATTTGAGTGTTTCTGAAAATATGCAATTTTTAAGCCAGTTTTCACCCAAAATGAATGAGTTTCGAGAGATTTTATAAAAAATCATTTGACACACTTATGCTCCCAAATGCAATAATGTATAAAAAATTTCCATAATATAAATATTACTGGCAACATATTTCAAAAAATTAGATGTGTAATTTTTGAATAATCAAAATGGCATTTATTCATGTTATTCAGTGCCAACACTATCCAAATAAAAAGTGTACACAATTGGGAGCGTTTTGAGAAAATCTTGTTTTCAAAATTTTGACCTTATTTCATATAAAATTGCACAAAATTTACTCATATTTTGAAAAAATTGCACATGTCATTCAAAGATCTAATTTTGACAAACTAAGTCGGAAAAAATATCCATCTTCAATTTTGTAGTTTTAGGAATTGACATAATTTTAAAATTTTGCAATTTCCAGAAATTCAGATAATTAAAAAAAAACCTGCCATTTTTATGAGCATATTTTTCCAGTACCTGGAGAAAAAAAAAAAGAAAAATCAAAAAATTGGGATCATTTTAGAGAAAAATTTGAAAATGTGGTTGATGCTTCATGGAAAACCACCCCCAAAATTAATATAAGCATTTCCAATTCAAGGGGCCATGGCATGAAATGGATCAAAGGGGATTTTGGTGAAAATTCCCTTTACAGTTTAGTCGCTAGCATTTTTCACAAATGAGTGGATGTTTTGCCGTTAACCAATGTTTTTGAATTAAGAATTCATACACCATGGATTCTGACAATAGAACATATTAGAGAAAGTAATCACAGCTTATGGGAACAGAAATTATCAACTTTTTCAGTATGAGGGCCAAACAATATGAATTTTTCTGTTGAAAAACTGCTGTTTTTCTCATAGTACTACATAACTTTCTCCATACTCTACACAGGCTGTATGTGGGAAAATAAAAGTAAAAAAAATATTACAAATATCTTGTTAGAATGAACAGTAGTGCTCAACAAAACTGTTCAAGTTAGTAAACTGTATTTACGCCTATTCCAGGCTAACAAACACTCCAAAAAACTTATCTGAATGGAATGAGCACTGGTCATATTTTCCTGAGTTAAGAAAATATGGAAGTCTCATAAACTATCAAATTTCACACTGATCTTTTACTTAATTTTATTATCACTAAGAGCAATGTTTGGAATGATGAATTGGCACTCACTAAAATCACAATGAAAAATTGGTTGTTTTGCATCATTTCTCCCAAATTATTAAATTAAATGTGAAAGAGCACTAAAGATACAAATATGCACAAAAACATTTCGATTACACACCAATTACAATACTGCCATTTGGACTGCTAGCAGTGGAACCAAGCAGCTGAGAACTGCTGCTGCTGCTACTGGCTGCCAACACCATCGTAACTCCACAGGCAGATGATGGTCCAGGTTGAGAAATATTTGAAGGTTCTGGTTTGACAACTGCACTTGAAGCAGCAGCACTACGGGGTGGTGAAACACCCAAAGGAACATTTGGATCTGCCAATTGTTTAATTTGATGCATTACTCCCTCCCGGCGAAAATGCACCCCAAATACTTCTGGTAACTTCTGCATCAAAATTTCTGCCATTTGCAAGGCCCCAACCACAATACGAAGATCATTTGAAGCCATCATTCCAGCAATATGACTGGATACCACTTGGTTCTTCAGAACTTCTTTTAACAATTCAGCAGATGCATAATAGACCATCCTCAATAAAGCACGTAGACACTTGCATCGAACTGCAGGTCCAGCTGATGAACTATAAACTTCATACAAGACACTGAAGAGTGATCGAATAAATGATGCAGCCAAACCACGCTCTTCTCTAAGGCAAGCCACTCTTGCATCACGTACACTAAAAATAAGATTATTTATTAATAAATGAATCTTAAAGGTGTATTTACCTATGTAGAATGTTATATGCATATAGCAGTAATTATATAAGAACATGCCTTACACAAAGTACAGTGAAACTCCGTTTATACATTTCTCACTTACAAGTTTTCCATGTTTATACATTTTTAAGGCAAGTCAAGAGTAAATTCCTGTAATTCCAATGTTAAATTATTTTAGTTCTGTGTTTTACGCTTATACGTTTTTCACACTTTTATAATAAAAGTTTCTTTAAGACCATATTAAGTTCAAATGATCCTAGTGAGGTGCAGGGTGACCTGTGCCGAGAGTCTGGAACTTGTACGTTACTTGAGTCGGCACACTCCAGAACACTCCCGCAGAGTGACCTATTGCTCAGCCTAAGAGGCTAGTTCCCATTAATAGAATTCGTAATATAGAAGCTTGACTCTGCCTAGCTGAGGGCCCAAGACTGCGCAAGCTCGCAGGGTGGCAGTGCAAAGAAGGCATCCATGCCTCTCAGCCAGTGGAACTTAGAAAAATATCAGTAAGGTGCGTATGGGGAGCTCTCAAAGGATCTCCGGTGGCGACAGCTAGCTTTGAGGGAAGGTCAAAGGCGTCCCCAGGGGAGAGTAACGATATAGATGACCAATAACTGAAAAAGTTTGTGCACTGATTGTCCCACTCCCTGAAAGCCCTTTTGCTCGCTATAAAAACATACTAGATCTTTTCGGTAGTGTCATGGCACTTGCAGCTAATGAAACTGATTGCTTTTCCATGCGTCGCAGTAGGTGTTGCCAGGCTATGGGGCTATGGCAGTCATGTGCTTCCTGTCACTCACATAGAACACTGAGCTTTGCCCTGCAAAATCTCAAGTAACATCAAGCTTGAAACTGAAGCAACCAGCTACGGGTCGCGGCTGCCAGTTGTAGCCCACACAGGAAATTGTCTCTGCAGTGAAACTGAGTCGCACTAGGTCATCAGTAAGGTCCCCATTACATGTCCATTGTAATGAATAAGAGTGGTAGGAAAAGGCAACCCCTTTCAATACCAGATAAAATAAACATTTTAAAAGTTGTTAGGGAGAGATTGGCAATAAAGAAAGAGTATTTATTGCTAAAGAACTGGGAAAATGTTAGAGCAAAAATACGGAGTTTTTATTTTGCTCATAATCAATTTCATTTATGCATTTTTCTCACACATTTTTTCCCTTCACTCCCCTGAAAAATGTATAGGTGAAGTTTTACTGTAATCGGTCAAATTAATTACAATCACACACAGATCAAAGAACCTCTTACCCATTGCCTGTTCCTAGCCTTGGTAATGCAGCACTTCCAGCAGAACTTCCAGTACTGCTGAGAGAGCTCAAATTGCTTTCTGAGCTGGCCAGCACAGAAGTTGTGGATGCTGGTGTTTGCCCACTGCAGGGAGCAGCCCCAACACTCAAAGACGACCCTGAAATTGCACAAATTCCCCACTTTGAATATTAATATATTGTTTAGGTGAAAGAAGTTGGCATTTTGAACAAATTTTATATCTTATTAAAATCTGTCAACAATGACATTCACTTTCTTCTGAACAAATCAATAACATCTCATCAAAATTTCTTTATTTTTATTACAAAGGCTTTAACAAACATGTGACAGATCAATTTAGACACAAATCACCTACATTTTTCAATTTTCAATTTTGATTTTACCCTCTTTTTTCTCTAGCTTCTTTTCTACCTTGAATATCTGAAGAAAAAAAAAGTACTTGAGATTTATTTCTTATAGGGTATAATCTTTCCTCCTTCCTTCCAATAGATACCAAGGTTATTGCTGTTATGTCCATTAGAGGTGCTTAGCGTTTTCAAAAAACCAAGTATGTAGCGGACTGGTTTGTAGTATATGTACAGTTCTTTCAACATTATCTGCAATGTGGCATTAATGGCACATGATCCTTTATAGTAGTTTCTTTTTACTTTGCTTAATTTTTAACAGCCAAATTTCTTTACACAAGCAAATTGTGCACATGCTTAATACAATTTCCTGGTTCAATGTTCATGCAACATTGAAACTCATTACATTATGATGTTATTGTACTACAGAGAGCAATGTTTTTTTTAAAAAACAATTATAGCAATTTTAATAGGGAGAAAGGTTGGAGAAATAGTTAAGTTGGAAGAATGGTATGAGAAAAAGTTATATTAAAACAAAGTGAGGAATTCTTCTCAAGTACCTTACCAGGAACTGGAAAGATAATGAATCAGCTTGGAACTCAGCAAACTATGAACAAATTTTATGTCTACATATATTGTGCTATCTACAATACCTCAACACGATAAGCAGAACAGTCTGAACAACCAACAGAGAATTCCAAATGAAAAACATCAAATCTTAATGGTGAGAAGCTGATTATGTTGCATATCATCACATACATCGACAATAGACAAGCCTCGACTTTCTCTGAAGTGTTAAATTGAATTTTACACATTAAAAAATGGAAAGCTTATGGAACTTGAATGAAGATCATTAAATCCAAAATTAAATCAAGAATTTCAATGAATAATTCATTGCAGGCCGTGGATGAGAATTCGACATCTTGCACTCTGAGGACCATGAATGGTGATTGTCTTGGTGTGTTCTCACTTGTGAGGCATCTTATTTTTGTTTTAAGGAAATTAGCTCTTTTCTGAGTGATTCTAGCACACTTACAACCTTAATGGCCTCCTATGTTCATTGTGGCCCGAGTATTCTGAGGATTTTGCAAGTTTTCTAACAGGCAAAAATTGTTGATTGTGACTCTCCAAGAAAATGTCCAGGAATTGTGGTAGGAGTGATCTTTGGTGAAAATTCACAATGTGTTAAAAAAATATTTAAAATAATAAAGAAAGCAAACAATATGGCATGAAATGAAAAGATCATGCCAAATGTTTACGTCTAATGTATTGTGAAAATAGATTTGGAATATAAAGTTACACAAAAAATCAAATTTTAAAAGAATGTACTTTGCTAGTAAAATGTGGAACTGTAAATTTAAAATTAGAAAAAAGAATTATCTTTGTTAAAATACAAATACTGAGTGTACCGTTTGTTTTGCAACCTGCTTATTCTTAGCTCGTGCAACTGTCGGGTCACATTGCATCTGAATGGGTCGAGTTGGGTCAGATCAGGTCAAGTTGGGTCCAGGCAAGTCAGGTGTCATGAGGATGTAAATAAAATAAACTTTACCAGTTTATACTTCAGTTAGAATTTTGCCTTTTCCTGGTCTGAAATCTGCCTATCACCAGATATGATATATGTTCGGGCAATGATGGATTATTTCTGGTTGTGCGGAATAGGACATGCAATTTAACAATGAAGTTAAGTTTGGATATTAGGATAACTAACCACACTGATGATCACTTGCCTGCCGAGTGTGTGCTGTCGTTGACTGCTGTAGTGCTTGCACTGGCGGTCATGTCTACCATATTGTTGGCCGACATGGTACTTGGATTTAGGCGGCGCTGCACTGGGCGAGTAGTGCCGGTATCTTCATTTATCTGCTGCATCGAGTGGAAGTCGACTGTGTAGGTACGGCCCAGGGTGGACAGGCTGATCTCGTCTTCCCCCGACTGATGGGCAGCCTGACAACAGACAGACAAGGTGGAGTCAGTGCCAACCCAAATGCTGCCACTTATTACTGCAATCACCCACCAACCCACGTTGTGCAATATATGCCTATGGAGACTTTTTCCTTTCAATGCAGGTACAACAACCTTGCAACTGTTGCAGCAATTTACCTTTTGAAATGTTTTGAAATTATATATTCCCGTTCAAGGCATGATGAGATCACCGTGTCTGTCTGAGTCTGCCTGTCCTTTCTATTCTTTTCAAGCCAGCTACAAACTGCTGTTCAAATGACTTGACTTCCAATTGAAGTTGATTAAGAAATTATAGAGGGGGAAATTTAAAAAAACATCTACACAAAACCACGAATTTCAAGTAGTGTAGCAAGAAAACAAATTATTACTTTTAATTATGAAAACCCATTAAATATATTCCATAATAAGAAAGTCTGAAATGCAATATTACAGAGTTCCAAGGAGTTTTCCTTGAGGTCAAAATGAAGATTACTAACCTCTATGATGCGTGAATCAATGGTGCTGTACGGGTGCCATAATCCTCTATCATCTCTCCACTGCCATTGCACAGTATCCTGCACATGATTGCTAGGACGCTCTAATAATGCATCTACACTGAAAATTCCATCTGAAGGCAGACGTGGCATCAATTCGCCAATTAGGCAAGTAATTTCATAAAGTTCTTGAGGACTACGAGAAACCAATTCCACTTCAGCATCACCACTTGCATCTCCAGATCCAGTTAACAAATAGCACAGAGTTCCAGCAATATTTTGACGCAGAAGAGACAAAGCAAGATCAGGGCAACTTGAACACATCACTGATAACATACGCAGAACAGTGATAAATGTTCCGGTACTTATCACTGGTGGAGAAAGCACCAGCTGAAATGGAAGTATATTTAAATTAAACTACTTTCAGTAAGTAAATTAAAATATATTTCATAATCCAAACTAGAAAAACATTTGATATCCATTTAATACAGAGTGACCACTTTTCTTGATATATATTTTTGACTATTTTGTACTTTTCCTTGTTTCCCAATACATTTAATATTCCCCCCCCCCCTTTTGGGGGGGGGGGGGGGGGGGATAAAATTTGAAGCGTGTTTTATAATACATTAAAAAGTGTGAAAAAGAAGCAGATTTTGGTACCTATTATTAATTTATCAGCTCTCTGATTCCACCATGAAATGAGAGAAAAAGAATGGTGTAATAAATAAACATTGGGTAAACCAACCACATCAATGATGTTTTAGAAAAGTTTACAAACAAATGTACTGTAGATGATGGTATGTTGAGCTATGTTCATGATCAGGAACACTATCAGATTTATCTGTGCCTGCTCTTCTGTAAAAAAGTTTAGGAAGTAACATTTATTTTAAAATTTTTTCAAAAACTTCTCTGAATTCCAAATATCTTAAAAAAAAACTGATTTTTCCAGATCAATGAAATTCCTTAGTTCTTCCTAGTTTTCCAACAAGTGGCCACCCTGTTATATTCCTGAAAATTACACACACATACCAATTGTTGCAAATTTGTCAGAAGTTCTGGACTGGCAATTTCAGTAAGTTTGTGAGGATCATTTTGAAAAGAATCCACTAAACGAGAGAAAGCAAGACACACACTTTCAACACTCTTTTTATCCTGTTGCGTGAGACGGCTTGCCAGTAAAGACAGAGAATCTGTTACAAAGTGGAACTCATCAGCATGGAGATTCTGACAACAGTTGGCTGTAATAGCCAAAGCAGCCCTTTGTGCATTTATACTGAAGAAATCCAGGTACATCAAACATGCCGCTACACCTCTCTGTTAAAGCAAGAACAATACATTACTTTTCACTTCTTAAATAAAACTAATAAAAGGAATACCAATCATTAACTGTAATAATTTAATTAAAAAATAGTATATTTAAATTAATTAAAAATACTTACAGCTTGAAGGATTGACTTGCTATGTCTTCGTGAAAGCATTTCCAAAGCAGTAAGTGACTGCTCAGCCACATCCATGCACTGAATGACTTGAAGCTTCTCAAGGAAAACAGGAACAGCCTCTACCACTACAGCAGAAGATCTTGGTAATGCCTCCATCATATAAGTAAGAGCACGGCAAGCATGGTTCATCTGCAATAACAAATTCTTGACTTACACAAATTATTCAACAAACCAAACCTTAGCAATTTAAATAAATAATTATATCAACTACTGTGATATATTAATTTCTTTGTAATAATAAATTATTTACATTTTCCTCGAGTGTTTATACGATTTTGACATGCAAATTTTTGCACAGAAAGTATTTTTTCAAATCAACTTTTGAGTGCATTAACTACCCGAATATAAGACGACACTTTTTTTTCTTGAAATTGGGGAAAAAAGTGCATCCAAATATAAGACCACCCTCGTTTTTATAACTTGAAATTTGTTACCAACTAGGTAATGAAATTGAAGAAAGAAAGAAAGAAAGAAAGAAAGAAAGAAAAAGAAAAAGAAAAAGAAAAGAAAAAAAAAACAAACAAACTATATTTACTCGTTTATTAACATTATGCATATCAATATTTTATACACTGCACATGAATTAAACTTCCACT
Organism: Teleogryllus occipitalis; assembly: GCA_011170035.1. NCBI lineage: Eukaryota > Metazoa > Arthropoda > Insecta > Orthoptera > Gryllidae > Teleogryllus > Teleogryllus occipitalis. The sequence goes on along the minus strand of BLKR01015307.1, from coordinate 43,235 downwards.
TTACCACATTCACTTTAATCATTTCTCTCAATCACTTTCACTAGTTTCATCATCAGTCAACTCACGTCCATCATTCTCACTCCATAACACATCATCTTCTGTGCCATCCAGACTGTTGCTTACACAGCACTTCTTGAAACCTATTATTATGGATTCTGTAGAAATACTATTCCATGAAGTTCGTATCCACTGACCATGCTGTCCAATGGAAGGTTTTTTGATGTTGCCAGAAGGAGTAAATGGGCAGTTCCCTGCCACTCTTCATATTGGCGTCTGAGTTGGTGCTTGAATGTTTTGTTTACAGCCATATCAGGACTTGTAGCTGTGAAGTCATGCCTCCTGGTATCACTATTAACTCTGGGTTCAGACTAGCAATTTTCTTTTTCACTTCGTCTTGTAAGGTGGCCCTTGAAGGCATCAAGGGTTAACAATCCCCTCTGCTGCAATAGAGCTCCTGGTCGCTTGTCTCAAATTTCATGAAGCCAAGAAATCATTAAGCTTTCAGTCATCCACCCTCATTCACCCACACCCACATGGGGCATTCAATAATTAAAGAGACAAATTGGTCTGGAGAAATACACGTTTATTTTTACAAAACAGTACTTGTCCTACATTTTAATATAATCCCCACCAATGTTTATGCACTTGTCCCAATGAGTTACCAGCTATTTAATGATGGCTGCAAAGAACTCTTTATCTTGGTGTTTCAACCCATTTCTCACAAATCTTATGACAACCTCGTTATCATGGAACTTCTTCCCAAGTAATGCCTCCTTCAGTGAACCACACAAATGGAAATTAGATGGTGCTGAGAGGAAGAGGGACTGATGGGGATGAGGCATTCAACACGTTTTGTCGATGGTTTCACGGCTTTGTTGAACAGTGTGAGGATGTGCGTTGTTTTGCTGAGGAACCACACCTCCTCTCCGAGATTCTTCACCTTGTGCAAAAGCATATCTGAGCAGCATTGACTGTTTATTATACACTGTTCTTCGAGATAATCACAATAAAACCTACCTACAGCGTCCCCAAACAGAGTCAATGTGGCTTTTCCAGCTGATGCGGCTAGAACTGTTTCTCAGTCACTGAACCTCTACCACCTTTAAATGTTTTACCCACTTATAACAATTCTCGCAGTTCTTACAACATTCACCATACTCTTTACTCATTCTAGAATATATATTAGCTGGTAGAGTATATATTAGCAAGAACGAAACGTATCACAGTGTTGTTCAACCAATGAAGAAAGTGAACTTGCCATCAGAATTTTCAAGTGAACACACACTCACAGACACATGCGACTGTGTGCGCGTGTGTACGCATATACCGTATATACTCTAATATAACCTGCATATTTCTTTTCAAAAATTGCTACCTGAAAATTGGTTGCGGGTAATATTCACATTAAGTAGAAAGCATTCATTGAAGTGCAATGTGTTTACCAGTCACCTAATGGTTGTAATGGCTTCTCCAAGTTCCCACAGGAGGTCTTTCACCGCAAAAGAAAAACTACGTGTGATAGATGAAGCAGAAGAAATTGGTGACTGCTCAGCTTGAAGAAAGTATGGGGTAGACAAGAGTTGTACTTGTGAGTGGCATAGAAAGAAAGATCTTGGACAAACTAATGTTCATCAGCGGGCCTTTCAAGGACAGAAGGCGAAGTCTCTCGAAATGCAGACCAAAATGTGTAATTATATTGAGGAAAAAAATCTGTTCAGTTGTGACGTTTGAAGTGAGATGTGCCCAATGGAAGCAACGGCTATTGCAAAGGAACTTTGAATCATGGGATTAATCTTTTCGCTGCTACGGACCCTACCCGGCGTGTCGCTGCCCTGTGCTGAGTTGCTGCAGTGGCTGGCGACTGCTGTGTGCGGTGCATTTTCCTTGTTCTGAAGGGCGCGCACCGGCAGGGTATCAGTGGTGCCGCAAGATAAATGTGGAAATTTTATATCCTCTTTTTTACGTGAACTTTGGGCTGATACAGGCAAAGTTACAAATATATATTTTGTGTTTTGTTTCTAATTTTTTAAAATTTGTTTACATTTTAACATATTTTTATGCTTTTGAAATGAGTGACAATTTTTTGTGTGAAAAACATTTTAAAACTTAGTGTAGCACAAGGATCATTGTTTGAACTTTTTGATATTATTGGGAATTTTGAAAATAATTTTGTGTTACATTTCAAAACATGGTGTTTCACTCGCAAAAGAATCAACTCATGGCGAATAACAAAATCTAGAATCTTTCCCCTTTCACAATCGCACAGCATTAAGTTTGATTCCAGACCTACTTCATTTTTAAGGGATATACTGTTTGAAAAGCAGCCGTCCCTTGAATAAAATTACGCATTCATTGACGCACAATTTCCTGAACGGTGAAAATAAGCTTGCAAAGCTCTGGTTAATAGCATTTACATATATGATTTTGAAAAGGCAATTGCCATTTCCTACATTGTTTTCACAGAAATGAAACATACTCAGTGACAACAAAAACCTATCTCGAGACATTATCGGCCCGAAAATGGTGTTGAGTGTTCGTTTAGAGGTTTTTCTTTTTTTAAAATTCTGGGCAAGAGTAAATATACTATCAAGAAAACATATTTCATCTCACGACGTATTACTCCATTGCAAGTCACGAATGACAATTTCCAGTGATTTGTAGTGAATTTAGATAGAATTTCTTTTTTTAATTTCCATTTATAATGAATGGTATTGACTCCGTTAAATCAAGAAATCTAAAATTGAACTTCCTTCATTGAGCCTTATTCTGTCCACAAACAAAGCCAATTTTGTATAGTTATACATATAAACAAGAACAAACTTTCCAGGAAGTCTAACACAAAGTAAGGGTGATACTTCATACCCAAAAACCCTAGAGAAAGTTTTATTGTGGTCATTAGGGAAGGGCCTCCTTCAAGCTGCACGCCAACCCCTCATGGGTGGCGAGGATCGCTGCACGACAGTCTATCAGTTTACTAACATTTCAAACTCGCAGCAAGAATAATTTAATCTTCAGCACTCTCAAGGAGGGTTTTAACTAAACTTCAAACCCTTGCAAAACAAACAGATATAACCACATGTCCTTCAGGCCCTCGGCCATTCAGTAGAAAGTGAAGAACTGCAGCGTGAAGTACAAGACGCCTAAAGGCGGCTTTAACACAGCAAAAGCGACTCTGGGAAGATGCCTAAAGGTGGTGTTAGCACACAGGGCACAAAAAATACGGACGCCTATAGGCGTCATTAGCCACGAAAAGGATAAAGGCCAGCTGCGGGTGGCTCGCGCGTGCCTTTAAGCGCAATGGATTAACCTTCCGCAGGAAAACCAACATTACCCAACTGTTACCTAGCGATTTTGGAGAAAAGGTAATCAATTTCCACAAGTATGTGATTAGTTTGCGAAAATAGAATTCCTATTTATTGTCACAAATTGGCAATGCCAAACAGACCCTGGTATATTTTGAGATGCCATTCAATTACACTGCAAACAAAAAGAGAATCAAGCGTCAGGGTGAGAACAGGAGTCTGTGAAAAGCTAAGATGCACAGTAATGCTTCTGCAGATGGGCAGAAGTTGCTTCCCTATATAATTTTTAAGTGGATAACTATCCCAAGAATTGTTATTCCTGGTATTATTGTGAAGGCAGAAACAAAATGTTGGACAACAACCTTGTGCAGGACCGGGTTAAGAGTTTAGCAACGTCACCCTGGAGCACTTTCAAAGTTGCCCAACCTGTTGGTATTGAACAGCTTCCATGGCCATACCACAAAGGAAGTATGGAATTTGTTAACTAGGGGGAAAACTGACTTGGTAATCATCCCAGGAGGTCTACTATCTGTTCTGCAGCCTTCGGATGTGCATTAATCACCCATTCAGGGTTGCGGTTGAATAACATGGCAGGGGCAAACTAGGAGTACATCCCAACCAGAAAGATTTAGCGTTTCACAATTCTGCCGATGGATCAGCAGTGCTTGGGACGCGATTGAGCTTTAAGAAGTGCGGCATAAGTTCTTTTTCTATCAAAATGTTGCTGTTCTTATTCATGAAAAACACAAACTTAGTTATTTTTCTTTTATTGCAGGTTTGTTGCAGCATTGTTATTGCAGCATTGTTTACACTATGTAATATTAATGGAACTATCCTTTCTGTAAAATTAGGGTGCATGTAATAATAATAATAGTAATAGTAATAATAATAATAATAATAATAATAATAATAATAATAATAATAATAATAATAATAATAATAATAAATTTTAAACTCTTCAAAAACTTTAAATTCTTTTATCAAAAATTACTAACCATGTCAAAGTTATGTTCCATATTGAGAAGAGTGATAAGAGCAGGAACAACTTGCTTCACCGGGAAACCAGCAAGTGTGTCTTCATTTCCCATCACTAACATCTGACACATTTCAATAACTGCCTGCAACTGCTGCCCTTCATCTCCAGTAGCTTGTAAGCCTTGCAGAAGTTGCTGGGCTTTAGAAGCTGTAGACAATCAATATTTGCTTTAAAATACTGCACTACATTACATTTCATGAATATTTTATACAAATACAATGTTAAGTTATTTCATTAATAACTTAGTATTACTACACAATTAACTACATAAAAAAGCATTGTTTTTTTTTCTTTATAAGTGTCCATTGCAAAATAATCACACCATACACTTTGTTGGTGTTACTTCACTTTGATTTTATTTCTTTTACAGATTTTATGAAACTTTTTACTAGTTATCTAGTAAAAATGCAGTTTTTTCTTCTTTCGAAAGTGCCAAATTACAAAACACTTTTTCCAATTAAACAGCTTGTATAAATCTCCCATGAAACATTCTACCAATTACTCAAATTTGAAAAAATAAGTGCCATAATTATTGAATGATTGGAAAACATTACATCTTTTTTGAACAGATTTTAATACATTCAATTCGATCTGCTTAAGAGTCTAATTTTAATTTACAACTAATATTTTATCACATATTTGTCTTGTGTGATTGCTAGGGTTGCGCATGTTCCATAGCAATTAGATCTCTTGAGATTGAATATTCATTGAATACTATTAAAAATGAAAAATATTTTTTCCACTCCTGTGGTTTTTTGCTATATATTTAACAGAAACACTACAGAGTAAATAAAGTGTATGTAAGTAAATAAAGTGAAAATAAAATGTATGTATGCTGCGTAACGAAGGTAAAGAACGTGTAACTGAAAACAACCTGTGAAAGGAAAAATGTGAGCAGTGTGCATATGTATGTGAAAAACGAAAAAGTATTTACACGAGCTAGCTCCCATACTGCGATGTAACAAAGTTTGCATGCGAGGACCAAGGGCCCCAAATAAATGAGGTGGTAATCCACGAGCTTCCAAAAGAGCCTGTAGACGGCCCACTTCACTGTCATCACTTTCACTATCTGCAGCGCTGTTAGCAACACCAGAAGGGCCACCACCTCCTGATGCCGATGCCGCAGCAGCTGTAACAAAAGAAAAGCACATTAACACACTAGTAACTGATTGCCTGGACACCCAACTTGTCCCTGGGGACTGATGAATAATAGCAGGATGATGTTTGGCCTTCCAGATTTAGGCCAGGAGTAAATGCTCAGTAAAGCCTCATTGTTTCGTACCTGCCTGTAAATCTGGCTGGAAAGGATGTCATGGGATAAGGCATTTCTTTCACCCTCAAAAGATAAGGAAACACTTCTAAATTGTGGCAAAGCAATAGGACCATTCTTGAAGTTGAACAAAGAATAAACTACCCTGTGGCATCAGCCAACTTGCTTAATTATGCTCTGTGAAGTCATGAAGTTAAGTAACTCGAGACACTGCAGATATCTGGATGGGTGCCCATCTGGGGTTATTAATGGTGCCGAGCGATAAAACGCAATGGCTGATCGTGATGTTACGAAACAGACAATTTAATAGAGGATTACTCCACATGAATGTATATAAGCTCAATATGCAAAAGATGGTTAAGCATCATTATGAAAAAAGGTGCAACATAAATTAAAAATACCTACAACAACTACTCAAGAGATTAAGCGACATTCAAGAGCCATCTCAAAAGTAACACTATTAAAAAAAATAAAAAATACTGTGTGTGTATATGTATTTATGTATGTACAACAGATCAGTGTCACAACAGATCTTTTAACCCAGTATAAAACCACCCTCCTACCAAACTAGCAAGCTATTCCCCCACTTCTGGTTTCAATTCATTCTCATTTGCGAAGAGTCTTCCCCCAAGATGTTGTTTAAATGCAAAAAAAGATGGAAGTCGCTTGGTGCAAGGTCAGAAGAGTATGGATGATGACCAAAAACATCCCATCGAAACTGTCCCAGCAATGCTGGAGTCTCACAAGCAGGCTGTGGGCAAGCATTGTTGTGGAGCAAGACAACCGTTTTGACTGAACAAGCGAGAAACCCATCTTGCACACACTTTCAATACACGCAGATCCTCAGAAATGATTCTGTGAAGTGTTGTAATGATTATTTCAATATTTGGAGGCAGCTGAAAAAGAATTTCATCAAGTATGTAAAGTGCCAAGCAGTGCCCACATGTCTTCTCACCTCGTCCACAACAATCAGATTGTGAGAAGTGGAAAGATGATCATTTTGTTATTCATTATGTGAAGTTTTTCTTCCTTCAATGAATGAAGCCACCGAGAAACCATTCTTGACATAACGCCTTCGCTGTACACACTGCATAACTCAGGATGAATTTCAGTTGCACTTTTATTTTTTCCCTTTAAGAAAACGAATAATAGCAGGAACTTTGCTATTGGCAGTAGGAACAAGTGGGTGTCCCATTGTTGCTAGCGCATCACAGCCAGAGCAGTAACGGTAGAGGCGTAGAAATTGTACTGTGCTGCCACTAGACTCAGACACACATTGCCTGTGATTCCTGGCCTTTTCCCACCCAAGTTGTGGATTTTAAAAAAATAGAGTAACTTACTTTTGACTCAACCTTTATAATTAGAGAATGAAATTTCACCAAGCGATACAGTTTTGCCTTTTAGTGTACATTGATAACAAAAAAATCTATTTGTTCACATTATATGGACATTTGTTATAATGAATGATATTCATTACCTTATTACAATGTATATAATCATTAACTAATTATACTAATTAGTGTTCTTAAAAATTGACTTACTTCATTGTAACAAAATTTTATTTGGACAAACAAATTTCGTGAGACTGGTATTTCACTGCATAAAGGGTTCAGAAGATCACTAATAAATTGCTGGAAATTCATCATCATCATCATCATCATCATCATCATCATCATCATCATCATCATCATCAGGATAGTAGATCTGGTGCCTGTTCCTGTTAAAAGACAGATCTGGTGATTATTCCTCCAGATGTTCCTGAGCCATCCATCTTTTTTTGGGTCTTCCTAAATTTCTACGCCCTATGGGTTTAGACTTTAAACTGCTTTAGGAAATCTTTCCACTTGCATTCTTTGCACAATGTAAAAGCCATCTCCTCTGGTTCTCTTTAAAGTCATCCACTATATTTTTTGTTACAAGTTTTTTTTCCGATTTCAGTGTTTCTTTGTCATGTAATTCCAACCAGGTGCCGGAAAAACCTAATTTTTGTTAGTAATTTCTGATACTCTCTTTGTTTTGGGGTTCATACATTAACATTAGCTTAGATATGTTGTATATTCTTAGTTTTGTCTCTGCTGTCATATCTTTCCAAAGTTTTTCTTGATTATTCCATTTACCCCATTATATTTTTGAACTTTTCTTTCTTAATCTTCTAAATTTTGCCCGATGATGTTTCCTAGATACATACATTTTGCTACATGTTCTATTATTTTTCCATCTATAACAATTTTAACCCTTCTCATTTCTTTGCCTTGGAATGCCTTGTCTTATTTCTTGAGATTTTCATGTCATATGTTAGGGCTATTTTATGAAGGTCATTTGCTGCCCTCCATAAATCATCTGATTCCATTGTTAAGATTGTGAGAGAACGAAAAAGAAAGAACTGTATTGAGATGCAAACCATTAGGGCAAAGATGAGAGGAGACCCAACTAAAATGGTTAAATCACGTACCATAGGAAGAGAATGAAAAAGAAAGGACTGTACTGAGACACAAGCCATTAGGGCAAAGATGTGAGGAGACCCGGAAAACGGTTAAATCACATACCATAAGAGGATTAGCCGTAACATCTACTGTGAAAACAGGAGCAGGCAACACGCCTATTAACCTATTTCATGGTAGTAACTTCACGTCATTGAGAAATTTAAGTTTAAAAGTAAACGGTAATTCTATTTGCAAACAATGAAACATGACATTAGTTAGGAGACAATGATCAACCTTCACTGTTTGCCAATGATAGTTCACCTGCTTGGAATTTCAAAGAAGCAAATTTAAAGCTTTTGTATAAATTGATAGTTACCTATTATTAGAAATTAGTAAAAAGATCAGGTGTAATTAACTTTTAGTTACTCACAATTTTTCCTTGTATAATCACTTGCACACTTACTCAAAATATAAACAACACAGAACACTCTCTACAGCCACTGACAATTTTTAAAAACCAAGCTTGATAACATTAGTAAATAACAACAATCAAATCCAGCAATCTTAAGCAAATAGCACTGCTAGAAAATGTGAAAATCATAACATTGGTAAAAAGTTAAGGGAGACCTTTCATCTACTTCAGAAGCCAGAACACAGACAATTATCAAGGCACACAAATATAACTGTGACATACAATAGATGGACTTCAATTTGAGTAAACATCTTATCTCAACTCCATAGATACAAAAGAATTGATAATTTCAGTGAATTTCAACGAACATAATGAACGAAAACTTTTCCTCTCATATGTTGACCCATGCAACAAGAATGTTTTATAATTATGACTAAAAAGGTACAATGGGAAGTCCTAATAAGTCAATACAATCACTCTTAAAGCAATTTTCTTAAAGGTATTTGCTCATATGTTGCCATAGGCATTAACAATAAATTGAATAATTCGATATACCTTAGATTCTAAATTTTTTGGAAAGGGTATCATCTATCAGAGATCTGGGTGTCATATTTGACTCTGAGATGACGTTCTTTGACCATATTCAACAATCTGTTACAAAAGCTATTCAGACCTTGGGATTCGTCAAACATACCTGTCACGATCTCCACTCGATCGATGTTTTGAGATCACTTTATTTGATGCTGATTAGACCTATTTTGATGTTCTCATCAGTGATATGGTCACCTTTCTTCTTTAACAACATCAAAAAGATAGAAACTGTTCAACATAAGTTTTTTAGAATAGCTGCCAGATATTTGGGTTGTGATGATCCGTTCATTGAACACAAATATGACTATATTGCACTGCAATTGAATATACCATCACTGGTATCACTGAGAAATTTACAGGATGCAATATTTTTGAGAAAATTGATTATGGGTGCACTAGATTGCCCTCTACTTTTTAATTATATAACATATAAAACATCGACATTTAATTTGAGAACGACAGAAATCTTTGTTATTAAATTATATAAACAATCGTATACTGCAAACAATGTGATAAACCGCTGCTGTAAATTGATGAATTATCTAGTCAGAGACAAGAGCGATATTTGTGATGCAAATTTTTTATCCATTTCTAAAGCTGAGTTGTTAACTTACGAATAACGTTATTTTATTTTAACTATATTATACTTATATTTTATATTTTGTCAAAACATGCTTTATCTGTTGATAGATTTTGTACAATCAAGGACAAATTAATAAAATTTAAATTATTAATTTTTAAATTTATTAATTAAATAAATAAATAAAATAAATATGATCAAAATATCATAATAGGATCAGATATATACAATATTGAGGGGGAAAAGCAATCAAAAATAAGACTCTTAAAAACACAAATATAAAAAGATTCCATTTTGGATCTTTTTAGTGAAACTCTGTATGTACTCTTTTATGTTGCTTTCTGTAAGTTCCAAATAAATTCCTCTACTTCCCATGCTAAATTATTTCAGATATACATTTTACGTTTATTCGTTTTTCACGCCCATACATTCATAATGAAAGTCCTTTTAAGACTGAACAGTTTCCAAAAATAACATCGCAACCAACAAGCGAGCACATTTACATTATTCGCAGAGGAATCCACAGAATGTGTTGAATTCACTATTCAGGTTATATAATTTTGGGACTATGCGGGTCATTTTAACTCCCCATTCTTGCTCCCCAAAACTGCAAAATGTACAAATAGGAGCACTAGTGTCATACGGTGCAGCATTGCATGATGTTTACTAATATTGCACGATACAAATTCGGCACACTTAAAAGAAATATTAAAACTCCAGGAATCAACGACAATTTGAATGTGTTACCTAACGCTGATGACGTCAGCTGCCTTGATACCTGTGTATACGAGCCATGTAACACCCATTGTACATTAACACTGTATCTTCTGCAAAATGGTACATGAACTCTCTTGCCAACGTGCGCTGTCTACTGGCAAGCGTGCGTTGAAAACTAGAAAACGTGCGAGATCATAACTTATGTTGTGGCTTGAGCTGTGGGCACTACGCACATTGCCAAGACCGCTCATGTGACACTTCATATAAGATACAGTGATAATCTGTGACACATGTTAAGCAACTCGTGTGCGCAGGCATCGACACAACACACGTCATCAGCATTGGGTGACACACATCAACACAATGCTTTGTGAATATAAGTGCTATCTTTTCCACCGGGTGTGCCAATCCTTGGCCTGTGAGTCTTCTAAGTGACAAGTAAAGTACTTCAACTTCTGGATCAATTACAGGTTCTTTAGCCTCCAGCCTGAATGAGATTTTTGTCCAGTTTCCGTCATCCATTGAGCAAATGCTGACATGGCCCCTTGTTTTGCTTCTGGACATAAATGTAGCTTCACCCTTTGTAGTCTTTTAAGCTTAGAGGCGGGGGGGGGGGGACTATTTTGTTAGCAATACAAAAATAAAATAAAATTTGCAGTTTATTTTGTGATGCAAATATTTTTTCTATAACTTGCGAGTAAAAATGACTGATTTTCAAAAGTTGCTAACTTTGCTGCTTTTGACACTTTTATTCTTCAATCAAATATTTATAGTTTAAATGTTGGGAAGAGATTCTGGAGCCCAACAAAACATGCACAGATGATACTTCCCCACAGGTCACCTACAGTTTTACAGTTAGTTTTGGCTAAATAAATCAAAACTAACGTAGGTTGACTTGACAAAGACAATTCACGACCATGCCTTTACGTTGTCCAGGCCTGCAGGTATATGCCTAGTTTGATTGAGATTGGTGTCAGGAGGGGGAAAAGAGAAAATAATGATGAAAAAGGCAGAAAGGCACAAGGCTGAAAAAAGGCAAAATGCCAAAAATAGGCACCGGAAGATAAAAAAGGCAAAAAAAGGCAAAATCAAATCTACTAAAACAACTCCTGAAGTACAATTAAGTACATTTAATTCCTATTGTTAAAAGTCATAAAATCGCAATAATAAAAAAAGTATTTTGCCAAACTTCTGGGCTCAACTAATTATTAAGTTATTAAATTTCTTTAAAATTCTAAATGACAGAGGTATTATCTGTCTTTGTAATCACTTTTCAATTTCTATTTTTGTTTAACACTACATCTAAATACTTGAACTAGTTTCTAATCACATTTCCACATCTCTGCCCTCTGCCCCATCATCAAATATTCTATTCATTTCAAATTCACATCTAACCTCTTGCCATTTTCTTTTTATAACTATTCTATCTTTTAGACATCTTCCTTTTCTAAGGTGTTCAGAAACAAAAGGGAAAACGAGGCCCTCACCATCAAAGTTCCCATTTATTTCCTCTACTGATTTGAAAGACTAATATATAAAAGAAGGTAATAAGCACACAATATACACAGGGCAAATAATTTCTGGCAGAGAATGATATTATTTAATTTCAATGTAATGTTATGTTACTAAACTAAAGTACACATACCAAATACTCCAAAAAGGAGTACATAATGTTCACATCAGCTTATATTAGTTCTGTTACTTTAATTTTCAGTTATTTGCAAACAAAATACTTCCATCATTAGTTATAATGGAGCTTCAAGTTCTCTGATTACTGCAGTATTGACACTTTCTACAATGAGCCATTTGTCTAAGTAAACTACCATTGTACCAAATTATGGGATTAGTTAAAAATCTAATGCAAAATCTAACAAGATTTATATCTGATTTTTCCCCTCTTTTAAGAATTAAAAATTTTTCAGTATTCAGTAATTGACTTATTATCTTTTTGGTGGAGAGTTAAAAAATAACATTTAATTTGAAGAAAATGCAGACACTAAAACAAGTCTTTCAGTTACTGCTGCATCATAACTTTTCCTAACAATTTGGAGCACAGATACACATTACACTTCACACTGTACCATTATATAAACTCAGCCAAAAGGCAAATGAACTATACTCGGAGCCAGTCTGAATAAATGCTGTACAACCATACATTCCCTCGCTTTAAAAGGCATGGAAAATTATATTATACGCAAGATTGCACTTGACGTAAATCAGCTGTTATGGTGTCGTCCAATCAGGGTAGGTTGAACATCACCATAGATCTGTAAGCTCCTGATTGGATGACAACTTAACAGCTCACCACCTGTCAAATGCAGCTCTAAATAAATTGAAGTATATATACAACACCACGGTTCTATCCAAAGAGCCATTTTTGAGAGAATGTATTTCTTAAGGGTTCAGTACAGATAAAACCCTTAAGAAGGTGAAAAAGCTTGCGGGACACAAGAAAGCTAGCTTGGTCACAAACACTGCATGATGTTCACATTATATAGTTCAGCTATGGTTCTTTAAGTTTAATTTTATTGTTACGAAACATTGAAAATATGGATGAAATTGTAACACAGAAGTGAAGGTTCTAGAATTTCTGGACTTTTTGTTAAAATTGGAATTCTAAAACAATGATTGATGTTATGGCCCCCTAGTTACATTTAATATTTTGTTGGGATTATCAATGTTTATAATTTATAATTAATGTACATAATTAATAGTGAATTATTCTTTTTTTTACTCATTTCAATACTTGAAAGTATTTGATATGTTCTGAAAGTTCTGTGATTGTTAGAAATGAAAAAAATAATAATGGAAGATTGTTAGACATTGGCTATGGCAAGTAAAAGGTATGGTATTTCTTGAATTAATTGTATATTATTGAAATACATTGTATATTAAGGAAAGCTTATTAATTGTGCAATTTGAATCTTAAGAGCAATCACACTCAAAGCAATGAGCATTCACGCTCAAACAGTAAGTACAAATAGAAATATTAATAAATTCTATCCTGAACGCAGTTTGAATGAATTGAAGACACCTTTGAAGAGAACCGAACACCAATTAATTGTATTTTGGGAAGGTATCCCTTGGGATTTCAGACAATCCATATATTTTTTAAAAGTTGTTTCATTCTGCCATTCATAAAATAACTTGGAACAGTGTTTCATGAGCTGGTATGTCTAGGTTCTTAACTTGTGCATCGTATAGTTAGTAGATAAACACAAATTAAATAAAATGTTAAAACATTCTCGTATATACTTGAGAACCAGATGAAAATTTCAGCAAGGAGGCTAGACATTGTCAGAAACCAGAGCAAGACATGCTCATATCTTGTGACATCAAGAGTTGACTCAGGAATACCAGAATTAAATGTCATGACCGTGCATTAGTATTTATATTTGAAATACTGAGTAGAGGTGAAATTCCCCAGCCAAAATAGAAATTCTTAGACGATCAAAGGTTAGTTAAGCTTTACCAATCTATTAATAACCAATAAATCGTTTTTATTTGAAAGAGCTGTATCCATTAATTTATTTAAGGAAGATCTTCATGCTATGTTTAGGTCGAGGCGAGCCATCTGGACATTTAATTGTTTTGAGACAATAAAAGACTTTATCCTCTGAAATATGTTAGTGTGGACACTGACCAAAGTTCTATGAGATGTACCATTTGATTGTTTGAGATTTTGTTCACCCCTTTTAACATCTAGGAAAACACCCCACTTCCTCTTTAGGACCTGAATTAGCACTAAATTTTTATAGTGTCATGAAGTACCATGGGATTCCATCCTTTTGCACTGAAGATCTGAAGATGAGCATGGATGCATGTGTAATGTCTAAAAGAATGCACCTAGCAGCTCACAAATGCACCCTTATTACAAAATTTGTTTTTTGTCCATCCTCAGCACATTTGTAGAAGAACATGTGGGTATTGTTCCGTTTGAACTAGAACTGTTTCTTAAGCAAAATTCTTTTCCCAACAACTCGATATCAAAACAGAAGATGGTACAACACATGTGTCTTCTTGAATTATATACACAAGAACAACTTTCTAAATTTACATACAAGAAAAATCCTATCTTCAAAATACTTCTAGAATTTCAAGAAAAAGTGCCCTGAACCGAGAGATCTTTGAGACTTTTATCCTCTCCGCACAAAATAATTGACATTTGTATTGTATTTCATGGTTGGGCTTCTCAATGTCTCCCCAAAATTCTTCAACACATATGGAAACATTTGCTGAATGAGGTTATTTCAGACGTTGGACACTATAAAGAATCATGCTTGTTCTGGTGCACAACCAACAGAATGACACAATCAGTGTACAAGTAATAGACTTGAATTTGACGTCGAAACTTGCTGATGACTGAACTAGGTGAGCGTTAGGATAAACAAAGTTATCAAGGTCAAAAGGAAAGAGCTTGGGGGGTCTTTGTAAAACTGCAAGACTAATTGAGAGTTAATTTTTGGTGAGGAACTTTATTAAATTTATCATTAAATCTGAGTGACCAATTTGCCTCTGGCTCTTTCTCATCGTATTTTCCTTTAAAGAGTGTCACAAGAAGCAGAAATCTTCCATGCAGTGCCTCCGTCTTAAACCTTCAAAGAATAAATAACTATATTGATAAATGTGAGTTTCAGAATCCTCAGGTGCAAGAGATGTTTTAATTATGAATGTGTGTGATAAGGTTTGAAACATTTTTCATGCAAATTTATTTTGCATTTCTCACTTAATTTCTTTTTATTTTGTTTACATAACAAGCCCCAACCCTTCTTTGATTGCAGGTACAATCAAAGGTCCATTTTTATCAAATCTCACTCTACTATTTAGGAGTGATAACACTGGTTTACGGGTATCCAATGTAATCATAGTTTTGCAAATTTTTGCATTATTTGTCTTCTAAATGCTAGACGAATCACATTTTTATTTCTTTGTCTATAAAGAAACTAGTAATTTTGAACAAAAGAATTGATGCATATCATGAAAACAGGCCACCATCACTTATTATTTACATTACGATTTTATACAAATTCTATAAGATTCATTATTTTTGTCTGTGCTATTCATTCCACCCATGAATGTAATACAGTACTTAGCTACAGTATTGCGCTGTAGGATTGGAATGGTCGTCTTTTTCCTGCTTACCCATCTGTTGGCAATTTCAATTGGTTCAATAGCATCACATGAAGTAATCATAAGACAAACACTATCTTCTTTCCATTTCAGGATTATTACGTTATTGCAAACATCTGTTTTGTAACCAAAACTACTTTCTTCCTTTTCCAGAATTATTAGGTCCTTCAGTTGACACATTCTGATGCAATTTTTTGTTACAATATACCCACATCCCAATTCTGCTAACTTGCAAGCTAAAGACAGATGCGAACAATTCTGTCCCTGTAAATTTTGAATGGTTTCCTTTCTGGAAGGCATTTCTTCATTGACCTGCTCTATAATTTCCTCCAGGTTTTTATTGTCTCCTACTCATTCAACTTCATTGAAACGCAAAATCACAGGTTCTCCTTCAGCCAGAAGTTGTCACCCAGGGATATTGTTTGCTCTACCATCCTCATCACAGTCTGCACTATCTTCCATACCATGTTCAGGAGATGTAATAAAAATACAAGCATTTGAAAAATCAACATTAACTTCAAGAAGTTGTAGAATTTCTCTGACAACTAGGTTTCTAAAAACGTTCGACCAAGTAAAAGGATATTACCATTCGTTCCCAGTGTTCCACAAATGGAACCTTTATAATTTAACTCAAGTTTCTCAAATTTATGGAAATGTAATCATCAATAAGCTCTTCCTTCTTAAATTTTTAACATTTCATTGTTACGAAAAATAATAATTGTTTTAAAATTCTGTAATAAAGGGCAACAACACCTACTTTTTTCTCCTATGGTGAGGATAGAAATTTCAATAAAAAAGACTAAACTTCTGCTTTGTAACATCGCAAGAAAAAGAATGAGAACACTCACAGGCATGCAACTTCATGTTCTAATGTCGGTCTAAACAAGTCACCACACGTATAGAAGCAATGAAATGAGAGAAAAGGTCAACAAATGACATGTCCACGTTTGTTCCACTTCTGAAACGCCAGACAAAAACGAGTTAAGCTTTAGTTCTACTGGAATACTTGAGGGACATAGTGATCTATTACTTTTCATTTGTTTCCATGAACATTTCTGTCAAAATTTCTGCTTTTCAGATCAAAATTATAATCAACATTTTTCTTGTTGCTTAATCTATTTTACTGGCTTTTGAAGTGTTATTTATTTCACTAAACAGATATTAAGTTGACTCCACCACCTTTCTATAAGAAAATAATAACTTTTTCTGCAACTCATAAGTTGATTCATTTATAAACATTTCAATTTCGAATGGCAACAACTTGCTCAGGTTAATAACAATGAGAAAGAGAATAAAATTCATTAATATTTAAAACAATCCCTTTTTAAAATACTGTATAATTGAGAGTAAAGATCTACAAAGCTCTTCGCATCGCATTACATTCACCAAATTGTCAGTGGTTTGCACAAAAATACCTTCCTTATGTTGCTGCATGAAGTGTAGTAAAAAAAATATGGGCAACATGAATTTTGACAATCTGTTGTTTTCAATCTGTTGTTTCTGTTGTTCATTAGATATACTTTTTAAAAAATTATGGGAAAAATGGAAAATAATGCTAGAAAACTCGGCATGCAAGTTAAATAGAAATAGAATGTTTTACAAACAAAATGAAAGACGTTTCTGCATGCCTACCTGCAGCACCTGCCACCCCTTCCTCCCCAGCTCCGAGGCTGCTGGAGGTAGGGCCCCCGTTGGCAGAGCCTGTTGCTCCACCAGTAGCCCCTGCCTCTGCTCCCTGTCCAGATGCCATGGCCCCAGAAGCGCTCACTGCTGCCCCAGAGCCGCCAGCAGTGGCGGAAGCCCCAGGCAGGGGCAGCTTCCCGGCCCGGGATGAGCGCCGACTACAAAGGAAAATTCATTTTACGATAGGAATAAATGATCACAAATGCAGTTAGTCAACTAAAACCAGTAATAATATCAAGTCATAATTTGTTGTGCAATGAAAGGAATTCACCTTATGGAATAGAAGCTGGAGAAGGCATTATTTATCAATTGGTTAAATTTACAAATCTACTTTAATTTTTTACATGAATATCTACTCATTTACGAGAAGTACCCCTGTGCCCATTGTCCCTTTAAAAGAAATAAGACAATTTTTGTCAAACTTTGAAACAATCCTAACTTGTTCATTTTTTAATGCAAAAACCCTTAGCACAAACTTCCTTAAATGTTTTAAAGTTATGCGTACTTACTAATATGTTGGTGTAATCAATAATTAATTAAATGAATGAATAATTTCCAGAAACTAGTCTTTTAGACAATTTTTTTTAAACAACATTACATAATTAGGAAATTATATCTTTAGTCCAATAATGGAATTTCAACACAAAGGCGAAGTTTCATTTATTACAGATGTAAAAACTTTTAAATAATGAGTTCCCTTAATGCATCTACATACTTTGTTGTCCTCTACAAGAAAAGCCACACATCATGTACTATAGAAAAAGTACTTATTCTCTTAAGACAATAAACGTAATTAAAACAAATTTTAGAGATACAAGTTCAATTAAGGGAAAATTGTTTACGAGCAATTTGTGCACACTAGCCAATTTCCTCTGAAAACTATGATTTATTTAAATTATATAACAGTTTACTTTAATTCTGTGTGTGTGTGTGTGTGTGTGTGTGTGTGTGTGTGTGGAAAATATAAAGAAATACAAAATTTGAAATTCGCCTAGTACTTAACTGCTTCCTAAATGAAGTGTCATTAAACACAGGTACACTCAGAACTGCAGAGTGTCAATTTGTAAGAAAGTGAAAATTTCAATAAACATAAAGCATTTTCTTCAATATGTCATTGAGCTGAAGAAAATTCTTGCATTTTTACTTACTGCCTATTCTTAAATTGCCAGCCTACCAAATAAAAAACTTCTATACAATATTAAAATATTATATAATTTAATGTTATTTCTTTCTGGTGCAATACATAATTTTCAAACCATGACAGATAAGAATACAATGAAAGTTCAGTGAATCGACATCTCACGGTAACAGTCCTAAAGAATACACAACATACATGATAGAGTATGACTTTACGAACACCACTTGACTTTAAGACGTAAAATAATTGAAGATAAAATTATACAAATTGTAGCCTCATTTTTAACTTATTTGCTCTGCACAAATTGATCACCAGACAATACTACTGTTCCACCTTAAATAGAAAACAAAAGATCTTACATCCTGGAAACAGTAACTTAAATATCACAAATATTTTTATGAAATAAATTAATTGACAATTGTAATGAGAGGATTAGAACTAACCCCTACGAAGTTAAATTTGCAGGTAAGACTATAAGAAAAATTTTTAATAGTGAATGCGAATGAAAACTTTTTCCTCTTATTTATAATGTGTAGGATACTCGGCACTGAAATAAAAAATACAAGAAAATACTTCAATTTTAGCTTTATGTAAACATTCATCTTCAGCATATGCAAGTATTCAATATGTGTAGAGCATTAAGTCTTACATTAATTGATAAAACATAAAAAACTGTTGTTTTTCAACTTTCTTTCTTGTCTTTCTAACAAACAAAAAAGTACTTTTTCTTAGTATTTAAATATATTCTAAATTCACTTTGCACTACACTTACACAATAGCTTCTATACACCAGGATGGGTATCAAACTTGAGTTGAATTTACTTCAACCTGACAAAACCTGAAGGCTTATTTGCAAAGGACAAAATTTTTAAAAAATTGATCATTTAAACCAATGATTAACATGCCTACCCTTATTTACTCATGCGCAATGCAGAATGCATGCCACGGTTGGGATACAGTTGCCAAGATAAAAAAGAGCTATTGATACAATAAAATACCCAGTGCAACTACATTCTCTTCAAAAATTTCAAGCTCTTTTCCAGAAATGAGGGGCAACCCATAATTCAAAAGATATGTACTTCACACTAGATGCACTCTAATATTTCCAGGAATGATGATAAACAACAGCATTTACAAATTTAGCACAAAATATACGAGGCCTTTGTTCTCTACAACTGGATTTCAATATCTTCTTATTTCACCATATCATGACATTTAATACACAAGCTCTATCTCAGCATGCAAGCCAGGATCAAGAATAGAAAATATAGCTTATAAAAAGCACAGTGACCATTGTTTAACACCATCTACATTCTTGTCATGTTCCTCACACAGTGGATGTGTGAGGATATTCCCATTTAGAATTTACAAACAAAATTTTAAATTTCAGAAGGCCTTGATGATTATTGGAACTCTGATTACTTCAAAAACAAAATTCATATTACTGAAATTCACAATGACTAGTTTGTATTTCAAAACCTTTGACCATCCACAAGAAAAATGTGCGTCTACAAGATGTCTAGTAACATTGTGTATGGAAGCCTAAAACTTGGATTTATTTAAATTTAACTTTATTGTAGGTACTTAGCAGGATGAATGAATAATTTACTTTAAATTAATTCGTAAGCTGTATTTCCAGTGTTCATTGAAGAAATGGCATCTTATAAGTAATACAAATACATCTCATCACTTAAGCCATATTATCTGAAGTTTGTTCTTAATGCAACTCGCTCACCCAAAAATAAGACCTGTCATGAAGCAGCTTCAATTTCTAGGCTGTAATGAAACATTTTACCTTCCTGAAGAAGGCTATTATAAATTAAGATGTAATAATTGTCATGGCCTTATAAAATTATTTACCATCTTTGAGTGCTGATAAAATGTATGTTTTTCTGCAGAACATAATTTTGTCCATTTTTTAATTATAAGTAGGTTTTGTGAGAATTATAGAGAGATGGGCTGATAAACCAAATTATTCTTGCCCGCTTTATTTATTTTCAATTTGTGTTTGAGAAGATTTTCAGATGATTTATTTTTATCTGCCTCTTTTTATCAATGTTTATTTTTAGTACAGATAACAAAAGAAAGAATAATCTAGAGAAAAGCCAACTTGACTTGGAAAAGTAACAAACCAACTACAGAATTTCAAACTAAGGAAAACTTTAAGGAATGCCATTTATTTTTTTGTTCAATGTTGAATCCATAATCATAAATCTTACCTGCTGCTAGCGCAGGACCCCGTGGTTGGCTTGCTGCGGGTGCTGCGGCGCACGAGTGGCACCTCCTGCGACTCAGTGCTACCACTCCCGGCAGCACTTGTCTCTGAACGTCTATTTCCTGTGTTGCTGCTGCTGGGACCCTGGCTTCCACTGGCTGTTGGGCCAAATATTGCAATTTATGTACACAAAATGATCAATACTGGCATTTCCACAGATACCAAGTTTTTAATGCATATAAAGTAGAAGGTGGCAAACTAAACGCTATATCTCAATACTAAATTCTAAACAGTTTTGCTGGAAAGGAAATGCACAATTTCTTCACATAATCTTTCATTTAAAACAACTTCCTGTTAATGCTGCAGCCTAGCATTTACACTATCCTTTCCTCCCTTTTAAGAGATTTTGTTCAGTCATGACTTTACTTCAGCATTCTCAATTTCAAAATCCTTAAGAAAATTATTTCACCCCAAAAATACTTCAAAAATCCACAATGACATTTTAACATTTTCCATTTTCAGTTCAACAAATTATTTCACTGAAATTAATCAACTGCTATGAAAACTTTTCACAATTTTACCTACCATGCAGGACTTTCCCTTCATGTTGTGAAGCACTCCACAACAAAGAACAAGTTTTGTATGGGTACTTCAATGCATCAGGAGGCAACTTACACAAAAGATCTAATTTTTCAATTCTTGAACACAGATTTAACTTACTGTCTTTTATAGTTTAGATACAGTCAAATTAGTGCAGATAATGTCTGGGTTAATCTGGCTCTATCTAGATTAGATGGTGCAGACAATGTCTAATTCAAGATGTGTTTTGCCTAAAATTCTTGATTGAATCTCCAAAGGTCTGAAAATCATCAAGACTGCTTTGTTCTTTCTTCAGTGTTGACAGATTGGAATTTCCATGAAATCTCTGTATTAAAGAATAACAGTAACTTAGCTACTTATAGCATATGTCACTCCTGTACTTAAAATATAGGCTCTTAGAGAAACTTTATTCTTTCATTGATATAAACACATCCCCATTATTTACAAAGATCCAACAAATGAAATTGTTAATTAACAAACGTTGCGAAAGATAATATCAAAAAGCAATGATGAAACTAATTCAATTTTCAAGATGAGTGTTTCCACAGTGATGATAAATGTGGAGAGAAAAAACTGTTTCATGATAGCTATTTTCTGCAGAATTTATAATTGGACAAATGGTTAGCATCTGCAAGTACTCTTATTAGTTTGAGAGCATCTCTCAAACATTTTTTAAATTGACAGAATATGTGATTAGTTCCTTCTTGCCATTCTCCCATAATTATCCATTAATTTGATGACTCTTTAATGGAAGATTACTGCATCTTCAATGACATTATTTCTTCACAGCTTCTCTTTTGGATTCTTTTTTATCTACAAATATTGCCTTTAATCAGACAAAATATTAACTGAAACATGGCATTCCTAGTAGTAATGAATCATGTCTTTGTAAAACTATGTAAGTTCTCCACTATAAAGACAAAGAAACAAACAGGTGTTCTAGAAAACAGAATCTCATCCCAATTTCATTTTATATCTAGCTTCTTTGATAGGTAAACTCTCATTCAAGCTCATTTGAAAATATCCTGTTATAATAGTAATTTTGGTTTCTCTACAATGGTAATTTGGATGACAATATCTGAAAGGTTAAGTATGTACGCATTTTCCATTAGGCTTTTCATTTTTTAATTGCTAAATTCATTTTTAAAATTTATAAGCACTGAATCCAATATTAGATACATTTCCATCTCGTTTTTGTTTTGTTTCAGGAGTTCATGGATCTCATTTGCCTTTTCCTCCATGAGATTTCATGTAAAACATCTTCATAATAGCTTTCTTTGAAGTTTAAGTTCTTGAAGAAATTGCAGGACTTACATGATTTGGCTGGCAAGAGATTTCAAAGATAGCAAAACTATTTTAATAGTTTATTATGTTTCATTTTTTGATAACAGAACAACACTTTCTATCAGGTCAACTCATTCAATTTCATGTTTGACAATATTAAATCAATACTCTTGATCCCTACCATTACCTTCTTTTAGAACATTACAAGTAGTTACAGTAGTTTTGTTTCTTTGAGACTACCAAGAACTTTCAATAATAAATTGTGAATTATCTGCAACAGTTAATCCAATAAATTTTATGTTATTCCATGGTCTTCTGAGAAATACCTTTAAGCATTATTTCAAAATTCCATTTTTTAAAATAACAATTTGATGAAAAATTCGTGAAATCTGTCTGCCAGGATAAGTACAATACTTCAGAAAATTTTGCAATTCCTTTTATTTTTTCTTTGGGGATTCTTTCTTTTCTGCAACTAATCCTTTAAAATTATATTTGTTCATTTTTATATCAGGTTTGCAGATAGATTTTCAGTTCTAAAGACAGCACTCTCCAGATATCCAAGTCTATAAAAAACGTACAAGATACACATTTTCAAATTTTGAAGTACAGAATACAATAATATTCAATATTATTTGCAAAGAAACTTTTGATTAATGGGCTCAACCAAAAAATTCTTGAGTACGGCCTACTGTAGAAATTTTCTATCATGCTAATGAGAGAATTGAAGGTGATAAATTTGACCATTACCAAGCTGTTCAAAAACTCCCTTAATAGTAAAAGGGAAAAATATGCTACATCAAGTTTGGTCATAAATTCATTTAATGACTGAAGAGCTCAAAACTAGAAAATAATGTTTTTATCTTTTAAGGAAGAGCAATCTTAAAATAGCAGTAGTGAGCAAAAGCTGTATAAACACACATTGTTTATTAGTTTTCAATATTACATTAAAATTCTTACAAATTGAAAGAACCATGATGATCAAGAACTTTTGATAGAATTTTAGATCCGAGAAAAGTTCATTGTACATTGTATGATCTTGCTTATTTCTTCATAACCGAGGAGTCTTCAGGCTTCAATCTTTCAGTCTCATCTAAAAATAAACTTCAGAGTGCTCCCAAACATGGAACTCAAATCAAAAGCAATGCCTTTGTTTTAAATTCAAACAACTATTCATAATAATTTAATACATGATACTTATTTCAGAGCAATGGATGAATGAAAATGAGGTGTTCAAAAACTGCTGTTCTGAAGACTATATGTGTTTAAAAAACTCTTTCATTTTCATAATTCCATTTTCCAGAATTAAGAGTTTTCTTCTTGATGGGCACATGATATTGAAGACATCGAGGACTACAGCTACATCAGTAAGTGCAAATGTTCCCTTCAAATTACGAAATACTCAGGAACACAGTGCTCAATGCAAATGAAAACTGCAAACCGACAAGGTCAATTGTATCTGATTATTGTAGAAGTATTTAAGTCTGTCAAGTCATTAGAATACAATGAACAAAAAGGTCTAAATTTATGAGCTGCTGTTTACAGCTACGTAGTATGAAGTCTACACTATGTATTTTTTTTATATTAAGTCTTCATTTAAGATTTTTCATATGCTTTATTTTACAGGTTTAAATTTTGGTAAATAGCAAGGTAAAACAAAAACATTCATGAAACATTTTTCAGAACTTGAAGCTGTCAAAATTTTATCTTGAGTGAAGTACTACAATTGTCTTGTATTTCACAATAGTAAATATGTTCATTTTTATAACTGGCAACCAAACAGTTAACTAAACCCAAACTTCTTCAATTACTTCATGTGTCCATTTTCAAATGTAATGCCCTTAAATATGAGATGACATTTCTACATTTATTGAGCAACTCAATTGTACAGATCAGTCAAACCAAAGATGTAAGGTGGTTGCAGAAGATGTAAAATAAACTCACCCAGATTCTTCGTAGAATCAGCAACCTTAGCTTTCTTCTTGGGAACCACGGTGAGGCGTCGTGGGACTCCTGAAGGAGTTGGTTCCCCTGTGTCACTCAGCCTCACCTGGCTACGAAGTTGGTACCTTCTCACAGGCTGTGGTTGTTCTACAAGGAAATCAAAGTAACTATAGTTGTCCATTTTCCGTACGAAAATTTGATACTTATTTACTATAGATTGAAATATACCTGAAGTTGCTGAACTTGCAGCAGCAACAGCAGCAGTAGAAGTAGTGGTAGTAGAAGTAGCAGCAGCTGCAGGAGGAGCTTGTAGAGAGATGTGAGAGGTTGCTTCAGCAGTCAGATCTCTCTTTCGACCACGTCCGTAACACTTGACTGATGATTGAGTGCCAGGTGTAGAGCGAGCTGTGTTACTAGAAGTTGAGTAAGTTTTAACACTGCTTGGACTATTCTTCACGTAGATTGACTCCCAGCTGTTGTTAGTGGAATTGCTGCTGGAAGCAGAAGCGGGTATGTTATTATTTCCGTTTCGTTTGCGGAACTCTTTGCTAGACTGATACTGTTTCTTGATAGCACCCTTTTCAGAATTGTCTGGAGTATTAGATGAAGTGTTACTATTTTCTCCTCTTTTATGGAAAGGTGAACACCCAGACCAGACACTAGACTGTGGAGTATTGCAAGTTTTACGGGTGTAAATATAAGATGATGCTGAAACTGCTGGTTTCCTTGTTGGTTTACTTGTCTGTACTTGACTTGAAAGTGATCCGCTGTCGTCACCTGTAGCAGATGTGACTGAACTAGATCTTGAAGATCTTCCGTTTGATTTACTTCCACGATCAGGGGCAGATAGGTTTTGTTGTTCTGAATCTACAAACACTTTGGACTTGGAAGCAATGCTGTGACGAGTTGATGTACGAGTACTTGGAACTGAAGTAGAATTCACAGTTTTGGTGTAGTTTTTGCTGCTGCCCCCACCGCCCCCACCCCGGCCACCCCTTCGTGCTGCCGCAGCTGTCTTGCCACTGCTGTTATCAATTTTGGCTTCAGGGGCGTGTGAGCCCCGCAGCACAGAAGAGGGTGGCTGGTTGGGGCAGCTGCTGTTGTTGCTATTGGTGCGTGATCGGGTAGAGCCAGACACACTACTATTTCGTCTACTTTCAACACCAGAGTCAAGCAAAAGCAAGTCTTCCCCTTCCTCCACAGCTGAAAGGCGATTGAGTCTATGGTCTACTGGGGGAGTGGCCGTTTCTCGGCTGGATGTGCTCAGACGGCAGGAGCCTCTTTTAACACCCTCTCGCGATGATGTTCCACGAGAGCCTGTACAAGTATACAAGTTTGTCTACTCAAAATAATATGAATAAAGAGCTTCTAAGTACTTTCCTCTGTATCACACATAAAAATTTAACCTTAACACACTGACCATTTAGAATAATACAATTCACCTGGCTCAGCTATGAATAATCTAATATTTCACAGGCAAGGTCAAGTCCGAGGTAACGTTAGTTTCATGTCACGTCAGCAACAGAAAGGGCAATCATGAATGTTAATTTTTAAAACCCTTTTGACTATTGTACATCTCCTAATCTGAATGTTAGTGTTCTTTTAATTACAAAACTTGAGAGAATAAACCTGATCAAATACAACTGCAAACAAATGCAACATACTTGAAATAAAATAGGCAAACAATGTAATCTATCTATAAAAATTCTTTTCAGATTTTCTGAACACATACCTTTCTTCTGACCAATTGTGGGCAAGCTGCTGGAAGAATTCCCTGATGCAGCCGTACCGACTTTCCTGTTCTTGCTCTGAGATTTGTGACCTTTTGGGTTACAGTGATTGTGATAACGAGAGGGAACGTCTAGAGCATATAGATCTTCGTCGTCTGAGTCCAATTCGTCCACAGGTACCAAAGAAGAATTAGAGCTGGTACGAAACCTTTTACCACTTGATGATGACCAATGTTTAGAAGATGTGTTTAGTCGCTTCCTCGAGCCACACGCTTGGGATTTACCTCTGAAAGCAAATTACAATCAAAACCTTACAACTAGAAAATGGATGAATTTGTGTTCACTGCGACAATCTACGTAGGTAACCATTCTGACAGTACTGACTTACGAACTCACCTAGCTGTGTTACTGGTGCCGGCCCCAGCTGTCTCGAGAAGCGTTACAGACCCCCCGGGAACAGAGTTAGGTTGCTTGGCCATAGACGCAAAGCATGAGCTCAGGCATGCCACAATCAAACTAGGCCTGTTAAAATAACAATGTCTAAAGAACTACACACCATAAATCAAAGACATTTTTAAAAATAATACATGGTGGCATTTGGAATAACAAATTGAATGATCCTTCTCAATTTACTGAAGACAAAACAGAGGAAGGATTTTGTCAGTTTCACATCAGATCCTTAAATTGCTGTCTTAGATTTGTATACTTTGTTTATACACAGAATTTCAATGGCCACACACCTTGTTTTTCACAATAAAAAACAAAAAAAGATACAATGCACAACTTCATAAAAATAAACAATTAATCTGTGTTGATAATCTAATTGTCATGTGTTGTAGCTAGAAAGAACAACCAGCCTGTGTTAACTGAGCTACATTACTCAAATTTGGATCTTTCAGAAAACGGATCTTACAAATTCATTACTAATCATAATTTGGAAGAAAAACTGCAGTTACATGAAAAATATTAAGTAATTCCTACAAAAATATTGTACAAGGTATCCTTTACACAAACTCATTAAATTCAAAAGAAATGTTAAGAAAAATTTTAAATTTCAAGGTTTTCATTGCTGATAAACTTAAAACAAAATGGCTTCCACCTTAAAAAATAAACAAAACATTTGTGAATCAAACCAAATCTAGCAAGTAGGTATTCTACTCAATGACTCATCAATAATGTTATATTGATTATGCAACTACACCTTTAACATCTAATTTTGCAATATTGCAGAAACTTCAACCTTAAAAAAATAATATTAAGAGTAAAGTTTCTCTTATTACTGAAAATACTATTTCACTATTCAAAGTTATATTCCCTTCTAAAATTCATATGAAAAATGTAAAGAACTCTGGGCTGTTTTGTAAAAACTTCTGCGTTAAACAAAAAAAAAAGCTCCTAGTATTTTGTTAGAAATTAACGATATTTAAATTCTAAAGAATATTTCCAAAATACTCGCAATTACAGATTCAAAAACTATTTCTGTTTATAAATCTTTAATATTTTACAGTCAGCCTATGTTGCTGTGCAAGTTCTTACTAGTTGATAAAATGAAATACGAGAAGCAATCTCTTCTGTACCAATTACATCAAAACTACTGGTATAGTAAGTATAAAACACCTTTTAATTGTTTTAATAGTTTATTCGTGAAATAATATGAATGAATGAGAAATAAAAGCTATAATGTCACAAATGACCTTTAAAAACAATCTTGCTATATATAAACTAACAATCACTACACAAGTCTATTTCTGCAGAGCTATATACAATATTACATGCATTAACTACTTTAAGTTATCCGTTTCTTAGAATCTTTCGAAGTTACAAAAGAAGTTTTTAGTAAGAAACTTTTTCCACAAAAACCTTGCACACTAAGTGAAACATGCAAATCACCTCTTGCTACCCAGTCTTGTCACAAATGTTTGGTATTTTTCTTTACAATTCACTGCCACATTGAATTTTTTTATCCCCTACTTGTTCAGTAGATTGAGAACTTAAAATGCATATTATTCAGCTATGACCAAAAATGTGATTAATTCAAGGAAACACTCAACCACAGAAGAAAGTACATTTCATGTTTTGTGTAACATAACACCACCTGATTTACACAAGCTCACACAAGAAGTGCTTACAGATTACTATAAGCAGAAAAACTGAAAAAAATTACGTATACTGCAAATACATTAACAATTTAATTTTGACAAACCAACTATGAACAATTATTTAGAAACTTTCTCCTGTGAATAAACCAAAACTTCCTTCCTATGTGTATTGTATTTCAGGTCTCGTTAAATACACACAAAGAACATTCGACGACTAAGTCTTCTTCAAAATTAGTATGTAGCATACTATATAATAACTTTAATTAAATATCCAAAGAAAGAAAAATTAATTACCGACTACAACGGTTTCGCTAATCGGGCGTGAATCGCAGTTCCGCAAGTTCTTTGTGCATCATGATGCGAAATGATCTTCCGAAACTTTTTCACACATATTTAAGCAAATAATCATCGTCAGAGTTAATATTGCATTCTATTTCTGTCAGTGCTTGATGTAGTGCCAGGCAGTCAACAACACAAATCGATTATACGCCAAACGAACTTCGCTGCGTTACACCACCGATCAACGATTACCAACTCGTCTTACGTTTCCACTTACAACCCAACACTTCACACATTATCAATAACGTCCAAAACACGTCAGTAATCAAATTCTAAGTCTCCAAAGTAAAAGAAAACATAACGCAGACAAAAGAGACAAGGGCCACCATCATTATGTACTTGCTTCTCATTCGCCAAGGCCTCGGACACGAGAAACATTTTTACCCTAAAACAAAAGTGTAGTCCATCAAGCAATAAAGCCTACCTCCTTGCGTAATCCGAAATAACGATGGGGAATTTTCCAGACGCGAGTTGCCAATTTCAGTCTCGAACAGGACCATCCGTTCGTTTATCATTGCTCACAACCCAACCAAAACGCTTCGGAAATGCACTGATTGTGAAAAGGCCCTAGGACTTAGTAATGGATCCGTGCTCCTTCAAATATAGTCCCATCATCAAATTTCCAGGGAGTAAACCTGAACGTACTTGAAATAATGCACATGGAAATTATTACGCAGCGATTTAAATGCATATATCCCTAAACAAATTTGTCCGGCAACGGATGCAGTGCTTGAAAATTCTTCTATTTCACAGCTGTTCCCTGGCCATCAATACGCACCAGACAACATGCTTCACAGCTGCTGGCCACCATCGATACTGCGTATCGATATTAAGGTTCGATGACCACCAAAATTTATTTTCTAGGAGAGGAGGTTCATCATTTTCCTTGCCCCGAAGAAATGGAAGCGAAAAATTTTCCTCAAATAAAGATTAATCAAATATTCGTACTACAAAACTTGGAAGCATACATACAATGATTGAACTATACATCTTCAGTTCGATAGAAGTCGAGAGTTGCAATTTTCTGCGGAGCGGGAAAACAATTGTTAATTCGCAGAATATTATCCAATATTTCACGAAGTTTGAGTTATTGATTTCCCACTCTGGACCACTGATGAATTCACTGAATTTGTTAATCACTAAAACGGGTCCCTGAGAAACGACGCATGCTGAAAAACTAATATTCTCTCCCTATTTTATAGTTTTTTCATTCCAAAACATTTCATTTATGAGTTTATTAAATTTTCTAGCAATTTCAAGTAATTCATTGTGAGATAAAAAATATCACGCAAGTGACACCTGATGACTGGTGCAAATATAGCAGTCCAAGATATCATTTTCTTACGAAAGTTTAAATTTATTTTTTTCATAATTTGAACCACGTATTATTACTTTTATATTTTAACAGGTGGTCCTTTTTTATTTACATAATGTTTTTTCTTCCTTCTACTATTAAAAAATATTGCTTTAAAGAAATTCTTAAGATATATAATTTTATGAATGAGATTGAAAAAAAATAATTATAAAACATCTGTACAATAATTGTTGTACGTATTGAAAATGGGAAATTATGGTCAATGTGGTTGTACGTTATGATTGTGTATTATCTACTTTGCTGCATGTAAATAAAAAAGATGGTAACTCTTTTACTTTTTTATTGAGAAAGATACATATTTGCTTGTGAACAATTGCTCCATTTATATGATATGGTCTGTGTTAAAATTCCTCTCTGCATTTAGTTTTTTCTTTGTTTATTATTAACCATAATTCAATATACACAATTTTCATGATTTACAGAACCCATTAACATTACATCAAGCATCTGTTGTGAATTCCTGAATAAATTCTCTATAAAGAACTAGAGAATTAGAGCCTCTTGAAAAAAAAATATTGTACCTGTTTAAATTCAGTCAATATTTGCAGCTTGTTAACCAATTTTATAGTTTCACCACTTCTCTGCATATAAGAGAGGTTGGAATGTTTGTCTGTGGACTCTATTAATAGCCAGGCTTTTTCTGACTTTAGCTCACAAAAGAGCCTCCAGGTTAAAATCTCTGATACTTCTTTTAAAACATCCACAGATCTGTATGAAGTTTTATTCAGAATGTGGGCAATAGAATTCATTCATTACAAACAGAATTGAGGCAGTAGTTTTTAAAATCATATCATTCACAATTGAAAGAGTACCTAACAACCTTGTGAACACCAATCATTGAGTAAAAACCTAAAACTCGGCTTTAGCTTAAGCTATTTTATTATATCTATCAATACTTCATTAACATTATTTCATTGAGCTCTTCAGAATATTTTATTATGGCATGAAAAAGAACAGATTTATCTATGCTGGGTTGTTAAGTCGCAATTCAGATTCACTCATTGCTTTGGGTTGCCTTGCATTGCATTGAGTTGTGAAGTCACAATTCACTTTCACTCATTGCCTTGAAAATGTTATAAATCAATTAAAATTATAACTTCTACATTTTCAAAATTTGTGAGACTTTTATCATAAAATTTTGAAATACATTAAAATGAACGGAGTAATCAAAGGACATTTGGGAAGAAACATGATACAGGAAATCATATTAAAAATCCACAGAATGACAGCCAAGATAATGCAATTATTTGGCTTAAGGATCTCGTAACAGAGGGATAAACAAAGTTTGAAATCACTTCAAACAAGTTCCTTTGACATGTCATAGTTAACTGTATTGACAGAGAAAGAGTCAGAAACAATGAGAAAAAATATTGCAGAAAATGTTTTAAAATAATAAGAAGCAAGAACTTGAACATATTAAAAGAATGAAAGAAGGAAGATTCTCAAAGGATGATCTAAAATTCACATGACTAGAACAAAGAGATGTAGGGAGTCTGAGAAAGAAAAGGATCTTGGAGAAATACTTAAAAGATTAATAATATTATTTTCAAGCCTATCACTTATCCAGAAACAGGTCTCAGAATTATCATACTGTAGTACACAAGGATGGTGATGAATTTATTATGAGGAGGAAAATTTCGAAACATTATATTACCCTCAAAAAAATAAATGTAAAGCATTCAATTGGGAAGAATCATATACACATTGTATAGGGCCATTTTCTAGATGTATATCACTATAATTATAATAATGATTAATTCCTGCAAATGAATGAATGTCCAGTGGCAATTATGCAAAATAAATTAATAAATAAAACAATACAAATATAAAATTAAATATATAATGCAAATAAATAAAAAAACCAAACACAAACATAAAAAATAGGTAAAACGTTCACTCTTTGCTACTCCACATCCACATCCATTACTTCACTTCACTGCATGCCTCTTCACTATTCAATAATTTCTACATTAAAAGTAAGTATACGCACTTGATACAAGCTTGCACTTTTGTTGACCTTTCCTTATCCTGAAAAACGTTCCTACACTTTGGTCCATTTATGCTCTTGAGAACCTCAAATGTATAACTTGCATACTCTTGGGAAACGTTACTAGGACCTCTGCAGGAAAATTGTTCCAGTCAACAATGATTCTATTTACAAAGCTGAATTTCCCTACATCAATTCTTTATTTTCGCTGTTCAATTTTGTGTGTGTATAGTCACCAATAAATTACAGAACAAGACAGTAAGTGTAGTATATGAATATCTGAATTTTGACTTTGCCACCTGGCATAGACAAATCTTTTGCTCTTTTTCAAGCTGACATGTTAAGTGCTACAAAGGTCATTGAAATTATATTGCTGAAACATTGACAGATAATAAAATTAATAATATCTTATTGTTTCACAAGTACAATTAAAATAGTTTATGATGAATCAAGTTTGTTATTGTATACTATATACTTTTTGGACTCATATGCTTGTACAGAGCGATTGGTGAAGGTTATAGGTCTGTCTCATGTCGTATGAATGTATTCTTGAGTTCAATTTATAAGGTGTGTCATTATTAGGTTCTTCTTAACAATCATCAGGACTGTGTATATGAATAAACAAAGTAGTGGAAGTATGTTAATATTTTTGAATTAGAATCAACAGGAATTTGTTCCTTTTGTGTTTGTTATTGTCAAGACAATTCTTGTTTATTTTTTAAAGATTTATTTTGCTTCTGATGCTTCGCCTCAGATTATTAATCCATATTTGAGGATTAAGTGAACATTTACAAAGTACACTGTTCAAACTGTTCTGGTACTGATCCTTGTAATTATTCTTAAAGTAAAATTGAGTTTGCTCGATAAGCATAATTTTGAGATAACAGCTTCTAGGTGTGTTTCATGTGAGATTGCATTGATTGGTATTCCAAGAAATTAATTTTCTTGTACTTGTTTAATACTGTTGCTTTGTAAAATTTTGGTGAGTATTGTTGAGTTGGCTGGGATTTGTAGAAGGGTAAGTGATTATTAGGTCTGTATTTACGAGTAGTTTTTTTTTTTTTCTTTTCCAGAATCATTGAATCAATTTGTTAAGGGTTGAAATATTATCTTGAGTGGTTTTTCCTTTGAATATTATATTCATATCATCAGCAAAAGTACTGTTTTATTGTTTTCTATTATTGAAGGGAGATAATTCACAAATGTAAGGAGTAGAATGTGACCTAGCATGAACCCTTGTGGGACCTGTAGGTGACAGTTCTTGGTTTCTGAATGATCATGTTTTATTTTGTTGTCTTTTTGGTAACAACATTTTGCTTTCAGTATCAGATATAATCTGACCCACTTGTGGGCAATTCATTAAATTCTGCAAGATCCTGATTTTGACAATAGAATCTTTTGATGTAATAAAATAACTCAAGGTATAGCAGAGTTTTAATTTTTTATATAATGATTGGGCTACAAGAGGTTATTACTCATTCAATCAAACTACTGAGATTTGTTGGCATAACAACGTATTAAATATTACATTATTCTTTTGATTTGAAAGTTGAATGTATTCATTTTAAAATTAAATTAAAAAGATACACATATAAACACATGCATGCATGTACATGTGCACTCACACACACACATCTACATATATTTGTACGTATGTACCTATGTATTCTAACACAAATTATTTTTCAGTAAAGGAAATGTGAAAGGTTGATAAAAATTAGTGTACAATTGTAAAAATTATATTGTATTATTTTATTTATAGCGATGAACCATACAACAATTGTTTTAAAGATTCTTCATTAATTGTATGTAGTTCTCCAGACCCTGTCAGAGAAACTGAAGCTTCAATGTCTGTGTGCAATGCCTTGGAAGGAGAATTGAAAGTCAGGCCAGAGTCCGTGAGCGAGTCAGAAGTTTGAATATCAGAACTTAGTCTTTTAGTCACAGAAATGTTTGTTTGAGAAATGGCTGATGGCATGAAGAATTGAAATAAAGCTCCTGGTTGATCTTGATGGTTAATATCATCAGGAGGAGAAATAGTTAGTTGTCGAAGACCTTCAGATGGGGATGGCAGTCCTGTAGTTTGTGGAGGTGACATTACCATTGTGAAGAAATCTGTAGTTTGGCTTACAAGATCAGGACTATTGGAAGAATTAGTTGATCTGTTGGTCTGTGCAAGCGAAGGAAGTGAATTTTCCGAATCCATTCGAAACCACTCATCACTTGACATTTCTCCATTTTCACATTCTCTTTTAGGCAATTCAGATGTCGATACACTTTGTTTGGATTCTATTTTTCTCCCATCTTTCTCTACTAATGAATTGGAATTAGGTCCCTCTGTATTTAAAACTTTATTTTGCTGAGAGAAAGAGTTCTGATTTGAATTTTTTATGATACTGGTATTTGAATGTGCTATATCTTGCGTATTAGACAAGTGAGAAAAAGTTTCCAGAGATGACCATGAAGAACTATTTGTTCCTTTAGCACTTGTATCTGAGGGCAGCATAAAAAGAGGAGGAGTTGCAACGAGAAGACCAGGAGGTAAGCCATGATGAACATCTCCTTCAAGCAAAATTATAAATTGATTATTTTGTTGAGGTAACTGATGTTCTTCAGAAAGAGTACCAATTTCTGCACCAGTCTCTTCCATTTTACAGATTTCATTTGATTTTGTTTGCATATTAATTTCTTTTGATATACTTCTGCTTTCCTGAAACAAGATGAATAACTCATTACCCAATTTTACTTATTGCCTTTTCTGGTGGAAAGGTTTTTTGGACATGATATACTATCAAAAGTAGAGGTAGACATTTTCTTCCTCCAACAAATACATCAAATTCAGATTCATGTATTTGGTCACATTAAGATTTTTGACAGAATATTACAAAGATCCTGTTATTAATTTATTTACATATATACAGAATTTATCTAGAAATTACATAGCAATGTTTTGGGGAATTCATTTTTCTCCATCCTCAGGCTCAATTGTGTAACAAAGAAATTATGAAATAATTACGTACAATATTATAAGAAAATACTCCAAAGAAATAAGAACATTACAAAGAAAAAACATCTACAGCACTCGATATAGTAAACACATAAAGACTCACCAATTTGAAACAAACAAAAGGTCAAAAAGAAACCAAAGTAATATACATATTATCAGACAAGATAAATAATACTATTTTTAACTTTTTTGAGGAAAGAAAATAAGAATGTTAATGTAAACTTGAAGTAGAATTTCATTAGTTACTTGAAAAACTAATTCCATTACTAACTTATCTTACATCTACCTTTTGACAGAGTTTTAATTAGCATTGAAGAACTATGGATTTATGACCTACTATTCTTTGATACAAAGAAGCTAAATGAACTCCGGTATTGACATGTGTAAAGGGAAATTAGTCACATTCATTTGAAAGTTAAAGAATGTTTATTTATTTATTATATGTTTGTATGAGGTTAGAGAAAAGATTAGGGATTACAATGAAATCTGAGGCAAATCTACTAAACAGAAGAAGGGGGAACTGCAAAATCGTACATGAACTTAAAGAGAATAACTGAATTTAGTAAAGAGAAAGCAAAGCAAGGAATGCATGAATTGACAGATACATTTAAGGAAGGTGAAAATATTGCTAATTTGTTACATCATTAGGGACAATATTAGTAGAAAAGCCACAAAATTGTAAGGACATCAGTCACTGCATATAAAAGGAGATGTCTCTTTGGTTGAAATGGACATAATGCCACTCTTAAATTCTAGATAGTATAAAACTATAGATTTTAAAATGATGTATTATGTATAAGATGATATTCTTATAGTTTTTCAATACCTAGGGTTAAAAAATTAGGGTTGAAAAGGTTTGAAGAAAATGATAGGATGTTCTTTTATAATAGTACTCAAATACCTTATACAGAAATTATCTCTCGTAGGTTTGAAATACTTTTTTAAAAATTTCATTATTTTGCTATTGTTATAATTACAAATATTTTTAATACTTGGAAGCTGTTTAAGTTTCAGTGAATTGATAACTTTTCACAATGACTTTAAATGATGAATAAGAGTGTTCTCAGTCATCGTTTAATTGCAATATTCCTATTGAAGTATTTATTAATAATTTTACACACAATTTTGTCCTTTCCATGTATAAGGTAACAACGGGTAACATTGCCAGAGGTGAAACATTGCCACAACTTCGAAAAATTTAAGTAGTGCAGTCTGTATCAAAAATTTATTTACCGACTTTGTTCCCATAGTTAGTTACCTCTCTTAGTACCATTATATACAATTGTTTGTTGTGTTTAGTGACAGTTGCAACTTAAAATGGCCGTAAATATGTATGGTGTATGATGACGCAGCCAAATTTTGTATTTGAAACTTCATTAATTTTGGGTTAATCGAGTTGAAATAAAGGCATAGATAAGTAAATGTGTCATATCCAAGGCATGCTATGTCATGACTTAATAATTATGCATTATAAACAAGACAAAACATATTATTAGCATATATCATTGACAGAGTAACATTTCCATACTGGCCATCTTGTTTTTCTCATATTTATATCCTTTGAGAAGATATTCTTACATTGAAACAATTGACATTTGTGAGTTTATATATCATTTCTAAAACATATGACTTATGAATTGTAAACATTGATTAATTACATTTAGTACAAAATTACTTTTTTGTTGTCACCATACTTGCAGTATAACTTTGAGAATCACATCATTAATTTACTTTGTCTTGTTTTTAGAGAATGCCACATAGACAAATCAAAATTCCAATATCTAAGGTTTAAAACATCGGATGAAGTTAAAATGCAACAAGCAATGGAAAATGTAAAGAGTGCACAATTAAGTAGGAAAAAGCTATTAAACTGTAAGGAATTATCAGGTTCACTTTAAATGACAAGGATGACTGTGTTATGCCAAAATAAAATATTGTTGCTGAGCTTCCCAGATCAAATATAAAAAGGAAAAACACTTTTTCCCTATTGCATTTTAATATAATGTAAAACAGTTGAACAAATATGAAATAGCATAAAATTGCAAATGGTATTTCACTAATTCTTCTGCCACCTTATGAAACACTCTCACCACTAAAGGAAGTGCAGGATTTTCGAATTTGAAATTGTTGAATATAGCAATTTTAAAAAATTCACAGCTTTTAGACTTCATCTATATTTATAAGCACACATTGCTCTACTCAGGAAGAAAAATTTAAGGAAAAGAAATTTCCCTAGGAATGGCAGAAATCAATTCTCAGCCTTCTTATTAGTAAGCTAATGGTGTATCCCTTCATCCATTCAATGAAAGTTCTAGGAGTTATTATATAAATGAGAGAAAATCTCAATCAAGCTCTCATAATTTATTTCAAAATTTCTCCAAAACTATTAATGTTCCAAAACATTATACCTGAAATGATTTAAAGATCTAATATTGAGAAATAGATTGCATCAAAAAAGATATCTCTAGCTTTAATATTGAAGGTAAAGAACAGCTTAGAAAAAAATAGAACTTTGTCGGTTTTTAAAATTCCTGAATTTTGAATGAAAATCAGTCTTATGTAATATTATTCAGGAAATTTGACTCTATTCAAACTAAAAATTTAAAGAAAAACATTTGGAGCCTGTTTTGAATAAATCTAGTTTTTGAATTTTTTAAAAATGTCCTGACTTGGAGCAAAATTTTATGAAAAAACTCATATTTTGAATATTTTGTTCATGACATTAATCAAAGATCTAATTTTCATTAAGAAAAAATCTCTATCTTCAGAAGTATAATAGCAAAGAGTCGAAAAAAACTTTAAACCATGCAATTTTTGAAAATTCAGTTTTAATGAATATGGCACATGCACCATTTTTGTTTGTTTACTTTCCTATATTCAATACCTGGATATTTATTTTCCCTAGAGCAGCTAGTATAACTTTCAAATAGCTTGTTGTCTTTGAAACTATATCTTTCCTGGAATCTCCTTCTTTACTAATAATATCTCCCAAATATTTAAATTCATGACATTCTTCTAATTGATCTCCAATCTCTCATTGCTATATGATTACTTTTCTTCTCCCCCACAGCCACATGTTATGTTTTCAAGAAATTGATCTTCAATCCTGCTTTTGGGTATGTTTTCTCAAGCAACTCACGAAGAGAAACTCAACATTGAACAAAATCACCTGGTCATCAGTGAATAATAATGTATGAAGGCAATTTTCATCAGTGCATATTCCATTTATCTCAACTCATATTTTGCTATTCACTAAGAATTTCTTGCAGGTAAATCTTAAATAAAGTCAGTGATAAACAATATCCTGGTCTTAGACCTTGTCTTTGTCCAAATGACTGAGAAACTTCATTACCCATTTTATTCTTGTTTCTTGATTCACATCTTGTACTAATTTTATATATTTGGTGCTGATACCAGCCTTTTCAGAATTTGGAGAGTTTACCTAATGGGGCATATGTAAGATTTTCCAATGTCAATAAATACAATGTAAGTCTGTGAATTTCTTACTTATCTCTTTTCTAGTACCTGTTTTATTGAAAAGATGTTATTGATACAACTTCTATCATTTTGTTCCTCTTCTGTATTAAACTCCTCTTCAATTCAATTCTCTGTTTTAAAATTTGCTCATCTTCCTTCAGATGAACTTATACTTATTCCTGTAATTTGTACACTCCCATTTTGGTCTTTTTTTGTGAATTGATGTAAGATAAGCTTCCTTCCATTCCTAGGCAACTTTCTCCTCTCAAATGTTTATTAAAAATTTTTGTAGTATTTCTACATTGGTTGGAGCATTTTTAAATAGTTCTGTAGGAATACTTCCATGGCCAAGAGAATTACCTTCATCTTTTTGATGGAGTTCTTTGTCTGATTTAAACTTACTTCTTTTATGTCATGGGGAGGTGCAATATCCAGTTTTCTGTTAATTTCTTCCAGAGATTCCTTGAATTCGCATCTGTTTTCATCAAACATCTGAATAATATTTAACCCATTCAACCATTCTGCTTTCTTGTATATGTCTCTACATATATATTGAGTATTACGAAGGATAGAGAAAGTTATGTAATGTTCCAGAAAATCGATTTCAAGATTTCATTAGAAATATATGTTTAGGGTTCCCTTGATACGGCAAAAGGTTTATTTTATTTTTATTTTTTTCAAAATGTTCATCTGTCTGTGAACACTAGCACCTAAATTATTCTAAGATTTTTTTGTTGAAAATAAATATGCCTTGGTTGATCTGGCACTACTTGAAGCTCTGCGGTTTTGAAAAACATTCTTTACATTTCAGGGGTTCTTTTCATGAAGTCCCCTGGAACATTTTCAAAATTTCTCAAAAAGGCTCCAAATTTTATTTTAATTTTTTTTGAAAATTTTATTAGTTTTCGAGCAATTTTGAGTGAATTTTAGGGGTATTGGGGTATTTGAGGTATAGGTGTATTTGGGGTCCCCTGATACTGAATTTTTTTTCAAACGTCCGTCCGCCTATCTGTCCGTTCATTCGTCCTTATCTGAATAACTTTAGCGCCAAAACTATTCGTAGGGTTTTTCCCCAAATGAAATTACCCTGTCAATCTAGCTCGACTCACAACTCTGATATTTTGAAAAATATTCTTTAAATTTTGGTAATACTTTATACCGTGTGCACAGCTGACTTTGGAATTTGTCGCGCGCGCACGAGACAGCGCGCGCTCTATATTAAAGTATACGGAGCAGCGAAGCACTACCCGCTCCTCCGGACAACTAGCCACCGGAGAGCCATCTAAAGTTAGCAGCGCCCAGAAACGAATCTCTACCAAACTATATCCAAAATTAACGGCTAATTAAATGCTAATTAAGTGCTCTATTCCCGAATTTTCCGCTTCTATAGTTTTCCCAAAATCGTGGGCGCTGCTAGCTTTAGACTAAAGTTAGCAGCGCCCAGAAACGAATCTCTTCCAAACTATATCCAAAATTTACGGCTAATTAAATGCTAATTAAGTGCTCTATTCCCGAATTTTCCGCTCCTATAGTTTTCCCAAAATCGTGGGAAAAACAATTAACATTAGTTCTATCTCCTTCCAAAACAGAGCAATTTATAAATCATTCCCTACGCAATTTGAAATTCATACTCCACGCCAAAATGTCCCCTAAACAAATACTAAAAATAATATATAATCAAAAAATTTGCCGCTCACCGCTTAGTTTGAATAACATGGGTTCGAATCCCAAAAACGACCCTCATCCGAACGCTGTGCGCAAGGAAGAAAGACGCTCCTTCCAAGTCAGCGCAATTTATAATTCATACTCTACGTCAAGATGTGCCCTAAACAAATACTAAATATAATCCATTACAAAAAAATTTGCCGCTCACCGGTTAGTTTGATTAAGATGGGTTCGAATCCCAAAAATGATCCTCGGCGGAACGCTGTGCGCAAGGAAGAGTGCCGCTCCTTCCAAGCCAGCGCAATATGAAATTCATACCCTACGCCAAAAAGCGCCCTAAACAAATACTAAATATTATCTATAACCAAAAAATTTGCCGCTCACCGGTCAGTTTGAATAACATGGTTTCGAATCCCAAAAATGACCCTCGCCCGAACGCTGTGCGCAAGGAAGAGTGACGCTCCTTCCATGCCAGCGCTTTTATAATTCATACTCTACGCCAAAATGTGCCCTAAACAAATACTAAATATAATTCATAACAAAAATATTTGCCGCTCACCGGTTAGTTTGATTAACATGGGTTCGAATCCCAAAAATGATCCTCGGCGGAATGCTTTGCGCAAGTAAGAGTGCCGCTCCTTCCAAGCCAGTGCAATATGAATTTCATACTCTACGCCAAAATGTGCCCTAAACAAATACTAAATATAATCTATAACCAAAAAATTTGCCGCTCACCGGTTAGTTTGAATAACATGGGTTCGAATCCCAAAAATGACTTTCGCCCGAACGCTGTGCGCAAGGAAGAGTGACGCTCCTTCCATGCCAGCGCATTTTATAATTCATACTCTACGCCAAAATGTGCCCTAAACAAATACTAAATATAATTCATAACAAAAAAATTTGCCGCTCACCGGTTAGTTTGATTAACATGGGTTCGAATCCCAAAAATGCTCCTCGGCGGAACGTTGTGCGTAAGGAAGAGTGCCGCTCCTTCCAAGCCAGCGCAATATGAAATTCATACTCTACGCCAAAATGTGCCCTAAACAAATACTAAAAATAGTCTATAATAAAAAAATTTGCCGCTCACCGCTTAGTTTGAATAACATGGGTTCGAATCCCAAAAACGACCCTCATCCGAACGCTGTGCGCAAGGAAGAAAGACGCTCCTTCCAAGTCAGCGCAATTTATAATTCATACTCTACGTCAAGATGTGCCCTAACCAAATACTAAATATAATCCATTACAAAAAAATTTGCCGCTCACCGGTTAGTTTGATTAAGATGGGTTCGAATCCCAAAAATGATCCTCGGCGGAACGCTGTGGGCAAGGAAGAGTGCCGCTCCTTCCAAGCCAGCGCAATATGAAATTCATACCCTACGCCAAAAAGTGCCCTAAACAAATACTAAATATAATCTATAACCAAAAAATTTGCCGCTCGCCGGTTAGTTTGAATAACATGGGTTAGAATCCCAAAAATGACCCTCGCCCGAACGCTGTGCGCAAGGAAGAGTGACGCTCCTTCCATGCCAGCGCTTTTATAATTCATACTCTACGCCAAAATGTGCCCTAAACAAATACTAAATATAATTCATAACAAAAAAATTTGCCGCTCACCGGTTAATTTGATTAACATGGGTTCGAATCCCAAAAATGATCCTGGGCGGAATGCTTTGCGCAAGTAAGAGTGCCGCTCCTTCCAAGCCAGCGCAATATGATATTCATACTCTACGCCAAAATGTGCCCTAAACAAATACTAAAAATAGTCTATAATAAAAAAAGTTGCCGCTCACCGCTTAGTTTGAATAACATGGCTTCGAATCCCAAAAATGACCCTCATCCGAACGCTGTGCGCAAGAAATAAAGACGCTCCTTCCAAGCCAGCGCAATTTATAATTCATACTCTACGCCAAAATGTGCCCTAAACAAATACTAAATATAATTCATAACCAAAAAATTTGCCGCTCACCGGTTAGTTTGATTAACATGGGTTCGAATCCCAAAAATGACCCTCGCCCGAACGCTGTGCGCAAGGAAGAGTGACGCTCCTTCCATGCCAGCGCATTTTATAATTCATACTCTACGCCAAAATGTGCCCTAAACAAATACTAAATATAATGCATAACAAAAAAATTTTCCGCTCACCGGTTAAATTGATTAACATGGGTTCGAATCCCAAAAATGATCCTCGGCGGAACGTTGTGCGCAAGGAAGAGTGCCGCTCCTTGCAAGCCAGCGCAATATGAAATTCATACCCTACGCCAAAAAGTGCCCTAAACAAATACTAAATATAATCTATAACCAAAAAATTTGCCGCTCACCGGTTAGTTTGAATAACATGGGTTCGAATCCCAAAAATGACCCTCGCCCGAATGCTGTGCGCAAGGAAGAGTGACGCTCCTTCCATGCCAGCGCATTTTATAATT
Source organism: Teleogryllus occipitalis (assembly GCA_011170035.1). Lineage (NCBI taxonomy): Eukaryota > Metazoa > Arthropoda > Insecta > Orthoptera > Gryllidae > Teleogryllus > Teleogryllus occipitalis. The sequence goes on along the minus strand of BLKR01015307.1, from coordinate 811 downwards.
CATACTCTACACCAAAATGTGCCCTAAACAAATACTAAATATAATTCATAACAAAAAAATTTGCCGCTCACCGGTTAATTTGATTAACATGGGTTCGAATCCCAAAAATGATCCTCGGCGGAATGCTTTGCGCAAGTAAGAGTGCCGCTCCTTCCAAGCCAGCGCAATATGAAATTCATACTCTACGCCAAAATGTGCCCTAAACAAATACTAAAAATAGTCTATAATAAAAAAATTTGCCGCTCACCGCTTAGTTTGAATAACATGGGTTCGAATCCCAAAAATGACCCTCATCCGAACGCTGTGCGCAAGGAAGAAAGACGCTCCTTCCAAGCCAGCGCAATTTATAATTCATACTCTACGCCAAAATGTGCCCTAAACAAATACTAAATATAATCCATTACAAAAAAATTTGCCGCTCACCGGTTAGTTTGATTAACATGGGTTCGAATCCCAAAAATGATCCTCAACGGAACGCTGTGCGCAAGGAAGAGTGCCGCTCCTTCCAAGCCAGCGCAATATGAAATTCATACTCTACGCCAAAAAGTGCCCTAAGCAAATACTAAATATAATCCAAAACAAAAAAATTTGCCGCTCACCGGTTCGTTTGAAGAACATGGGTTCGAATCCCAAAAATGAACCTGCGTCGAACGCTGTGCCCAAGGAAGAGTGACGCTCCTTCCAAGCCAGCGCATTTTATAATTCATACTCTACACCAAAATGTGCCGTAAACAAATACTAAATATATTCTATAATAAAAAAATTTGCCGCTCACCGCTTAGTTTGAATAACATGGGTTCGAATCCCAAAA